>JAUMHL010000015.1:1206792-1220191 GCA_032362345.1 Sandelia bainsii
TGCTTCTACTTAAATGCCCTACTTTCATGATATAATATCACTGTAGTGTGAACTTTTTACGTTTTACATAAATTTCAGCAGAAAGCCAAATATCCCTAACTTTTTGTGAGTAGTGTATATACACTTATCCTTCACTGATGAATCTGAACCTTATAAAATCTGATGGGTCCATTTATTTATTGGCTTCAGAAGAACTTGATTACTGCTAGTTTTTTATAAAAAACATGAAAAAAAGAGGACAAAGTGAAGGAAGAAAGGACAAAATAAAGGAGAATAAACAAGAGAGATAGTGTATGTTTAGACAGATAGAAGATTCAAGGGTAGAGACGTAAGACAGTGGATAGAAAAAAGAGGAAAAAGAGGGATAGAAACAGAGGAGGAGTTCAAACAACAGCAGGGAAATAGAGGGTGAAGAATGAGAAAAGACCTGAGGGAGGCTGAGTGAAACTAGGATGTAATGCAGATAAGAAGGAATAAAGGAAAATTAGAGTAGAAAAGAAATTATGGGAGAGAGAAAACTAAAATGAGAGGCAAACAGAAGAACGGATGGAGGGAGGAGAGAACCGTGAATAGAAAGGCTGTGAGAGGCAGAACGAGAGGAGGATTTGCATAAATACTCCTTGTGCTTTTGTTGGTACAATTAGCTTCAATAGCTTTTAGCTTTTCACGCTCACAATGGCTGGGTGGGCGTCTGCATGAAGAGAGCTGCACGCTATGATACAACTGAATGTGGGGAATTAGAAGCAGAGAACTGCAGCAAACAATACAGCTTCAAAGAAAGGCCAGACTGGACCACATTAGGTCATACAGGACGAGCCTGGACGTCCCGAACCAGGCTATGGTTTAGCTTTTCATACAATCATCAACTTTCCTGAATTTCCCCAGACAAACTCCAAACTCCCACTAAAAGTCACATGAAGCTGCTAAGAGCTGTAGCACCTTTGATAAACAAGTTCATTTCTTTGTGTTTTAGCATTTGAATCGTCTTTCCTTTCCAATCCCTCTCTTCCTTCACTCACAGACACACACACCCCACACAATGCATGAGAGTGAGTTTGAGTTCTTAATCACGGCAGGACCCAGCGGACTCACTGAAGCTTCCAACAAACACAGGCGGCCTCCTGCTCGACCTACAGACACATTACCACCTCTCCTGGCCAGATGGACTTCTGTGCGCGCATGTGTCAGTGTTTGACGCTCGTCCTTGAATGAAGACGTGATGGTCAAACTGTGTGTGTCCACATGCGATGCATAAATGAGAGTGTGTGTGTGTGTGTGAGCACACTAACTAAGTGGACATCCCATCAGCAGAGCAGCTGTGATCTCAGTGCTCCAGAGGGAGTTCCCTGTCAGCCGGACAGGTTTATACACCCACCGGCAGAACAATGGGATTGGGCGAGAGAGATAAAGACAGGAGAGCAGGAGGAGAGAGAAGTGTCTTTTGTCCAGCAATGATTAAGAATCGAGACAGACCAGACGGTGAGAGTGTGTGTGTTTCAGCTACAGGTAGCATTCAGAACAGGTGTGTGTGTGTGTGTGTGTGTGTGTGTGCGCACTACCGTGCATGTATGATTAAGCAGCAGAATGAAAGAGGAGCAGAAGCAGCTTTGGTGTGTGACGCATCTTCCAACTATAATTAAGGAATTAAAAAAGCTTAGCAAGGTTCTTATGAGTCTTTTTTACAGCTAATTCCCCATTTATATTAAAAAATGGTTCAAATGTTTCCATAATATCTGAGCTGTTTTGTTTGAATAATCACACTACAAGGGTTCCATAAAAGCTGTGGGAAAAAGGAAAAGATTGTGTGAAACATCATTTACTAAGTACATAAAGTCCAATTTCATTCTTTTTATATCTATTTACAAAGTTATTGCATTATGTAATTCATGTCTGTAATGTGTTTCATCTTTCATCTTAAGTGAGGTCAGAGAAACAGTTCACCATTCGTATCAAATTGTTCTCATACAGTTTACGTCCCTGTTTAACTAATTACGTAGCTAAATTAATCAACTTCTGCTCATAATGTTCTGTATCAGATGAATGATGATGAAATAAATGAAGAATACATGATGAAATAGAAAGCCACTGGAGGGAAACTGCAATGCTCAGTGACGGTTCATTGGTTTATGTCATAGCACATAAAGTTAAATCTGTGTGAAAATGTTCCAAACTTCCTTGTTTGTCTTATACTTAAGTAAACACAGGAAATGTTAGTGTTAGTCACTTAGTTTGATTCACTTTAGGTGGTTTAACTGTACAGTTTTAATGCAGCTCTGTTATTTATGCTGCCAAAGGCCAAAATAATGTTATGGAATCATTAAATATATAGTGAACTAGGTTCAATAAATCTTGCAATGCAGTATTTTTAGTAGCTTGAATGACAGCGTTGGTCAATATGTAATAAAATATCGGTTGGACTGTCATGACATTTTGTAAAGACATTCTTGGTTCCCATAAAATGAATCATGACAGTAAATTCCCAGAATTTTATTCAAAATGCACTTCTTTGTTTGCCAAATTAAGATGGTGAACACTGTAAATATTATATCTGAAAATGTGAAAATGATTTTGGAAATGTAATTATCCCACCCACATCTACAGCAACTATTAGATATTTATACCAATGTTGTACCTGTATGCAAAGAGAAATTCAATCCAGTCCAAATTAACCAGGCGTATGATTGGTCCAGCGACGCATTTGGACAGTTTGTTTCTAAATATTAAAAAGACTTCTTCTGTTGCTCAGTCTTTCTCATATAGTGCTGTTTATATGGTCATAAATATCTGTTATCAGGAGTGTTTAAACCATGTGAAATGTCAAGGAAACAAGTAATGATCATAATGAACCAATAACTGAAGACATTTACAAACTGAGGTGGATAATCAACTTCTTCATTCAGTTGTGTTCTATACAGAACAATTAAGGAGCAGCAAACAAATTAGCTTTTATTTTCCATTTGAGTTTATACATTAAGCCAATTAGTAAATTACCAACAATGAGAACAACAGTGTAAATCATTAGCTCGCCAACTAGTCTGTGTTTTTATCCACACAGCCTGTTTAACTGGGCAGTAAAACGCCTCTTTATACATTGCACCCCGTTTGGTTTTCAATCCCAGCTAATGCAGTCATGCCAGCACAGTAAAAACTCTGGAGCTGATAATTAAAGGACTCTATAAAAAGGCTGCTTCGACCAGACACACTGAGGAGAGCTACGCAGAGTGTTTGGCTAACTGGATCAGTGATCGATCCACCTTAAAAAAGTTTCATAAGGACAAACAAACAAAACAGAGACTGATGATACTACTACTGGTGCTTACACGACTGAAACTACAGGTGATCCTACAGTGTTTGGTGAAACTACTGGTATTAGAGTTAATACTAATCAATCCTCAGATGATTAAGACAAAAACATTTTATCTTCATGTTAAATACTACTTGTGCTTCTACAAGAACTACTACATATATATAACACTGACAGCAGTGCTACAATTGATACTACTATGTAAACAATAAAATAATACTACTTTTACCAATACTTAAGGTGTAAAATGTGAGCATACTGCTATTGCTATGTTGTGATCATACTACATTACTACTACTCCTCCTACTACTTGTGTATTTTTATTTATTTATTGTAATACTGGTAACACTAAAACAAATGGTACTACATTGGCTAACACTGCCAATTATAATACTGCAAGTAACAACACTTAAGAGAAACACATACTACTGCTATGAATATTGGCCATACTGTTTAATAGATGTCACTACTATCAAACTACTTAGTGGGCTAACACTCCTCTTGTACTACTGAACCATTTATACAGCTACTACAATGGTACTACCACAGCAACTGCTAATAATACTGGCATTATCACTAATACTGGTACTGCTACTGCGTCTTTAAGTAGTAGTTCTAATGCTGATTTTCATGTTTTATTCTGTGTGAAGTCAGTCTTTCTAAACAGACATTACCTTAAAATGTAAGAATTTTAAATTAAGTTTACTATAGTACTTTTATTCTATTTTAGAGTTGACATCCAACAATACAGTTTACTTAAACCACTTTGTTCTGGCTTCACGCTTTTACCTCGTATCACTCTGACGTTGCTGCTCTAATCTTGGCTCAGCTCGGCTCGGTTCGTCTCAGCTCAGCCTGCTCCTCCTTCCCTGATCTAGCCCTATCTGAGCAACGGGCTGCCAGTGAAATCTTTTCCATGCAGTGAGTGGACTGGAAAAAATAGGGTGAGACCCTGCAGAGAAGTGCGAGGTGCGTAAAGGAGGGATGAGAGACAGATAGAGGAAGTACAGCAAGAGAGAGAGAGTGGTTTCTAAATGCAGCGTGTCCATCCTACTGTCCTACAACAGATAGACTTCTGACGCCAGGCGAAAAGCAAATCTGAGAGAGACCGTCACAGTCGAATCTCCACAAAACTGGGCGACACAGGCTGGATGATGAACTTATCATCCCGTCTGTCTTTGTGGCAACGAGAGGCAGCATTTTAAGGAGCCCAACAAGATTATCTAGCAGTCTCACAACCTGCTGTCTGTCTCTTACAGGTCAAACAAACAAGCAAGTCTGAAGTGAAACCGCAGAGATTATGGTTTCAGTTAGTCTTAAAGTAAGTCCCATTCTCATTATTGGGTGTTCTCAGGAATGCTTCCAGGAATTACTTCAAATTTGGCACAAATATCCACTTAGACTTAAGGATGAACTGATGAGATTGTAGTGGTCAGAGGTCAAGTCACTGTAACCTCACCTGTTGTTGTGAACGCAATATCACAGGTGTATCTTGAGAAACTGTATTCAAATCTGACACAAACATCAACTTGGACTCAAGGATGAACTGATTTTACTGCGACTTAACTGTCTCATTCTTTTAAATGCAACATCTCAGGACTGCCTTAAGGTAGTTTCTTGAAATTTAACACAAACGTCCATTTGGAGTCATGGATGAACTGCTTAGAATCTGAGTCTGAACAGACATGTATGTAAACGGCACCATTTTAGTCCATAAATTACCAAATTAAACTTATTGAGTTCAGCTAAATTTGGCAACAACTGAAAACTAGAATCTAAAGTAAATGCTTCTCATTGAATATTCTCTTTATGTTTAAATGCTGTGCAGTTTTCTGTTTCACCTTCCGATTCTCAATCATCATTTTATACATTCTTTAAGAGAGCAGTATCCGGTAAATTTTTCTACAAACCCCAAAAGAGTCTTTGGGCCCCTACAGGTCCTCAAATTGCACTTACAGATCCACTGAACTATACGTTTTTTCAAGGCCGACTGTGCAAAATACATATGAAACCTTTCTCTCAGTCCAAGCTAAAGATCAAATAAAACCACAAGCTCACTAAAAACACGAATTATCACCTAAAAAATAAACCAGCATGCACGGTTAATTAGCGCTAACCCCAGGCAGTGCTGCAGCCGCTTCACCTCCCCAAAGTCTCTGACAGTCGAGTGCCGGCAGCCTCCTGTGCCGGAGCCAAGCGAATCTGAATCCAATTAAAAGTTAGAGATCAAGCTCAGCTTCCAATCATAAATGATTTGCGAATGAAAGGCGGCTGGAACAGAAATCAAAGGCAGAGGTGTGTGGAGTCCTCAGGTGAGCTGCTGGAGCTTAATAGTTAACAGAGTTAATGGAGTGTGTTTGTGCACAGACACACACATACAAACAAAACCTGAGCAAAAAGTAAAGAGTGTCGTAAAGCTTCAGTAAAGCACAGTAAATTGTGTTTATGACATCGCTGACTGCATCCTGCATCTCATAAACATCAGTTTATTGTCACACCTCTTTCCCACCACTGAAGGTTTCTTATTTTTCTATACTTTCTACTTTTTTCTGGATTTAAATGTCTATAAATCATAGTTTTATAATAACAAATGTATTAAAAGCAGTATGAGAACAATGTGAGAACGTGAATGTGGTAGTGACAAAACCTTCAGATTTATCAGCTGAATCTGCAGCTCCCCGCGGCTTTACAGAGCTTTATAGTGCACCTCAGCTCATTGTTTTGTGTCTAAACCATAACTTTACTGTTTCAGTTCACTCATCGCTCTCACAGCATCGTTTTCATACACAGCAGGCAGCTGCTTTCAGAGGAAAAGCTCTAAAAAATCCACTACACCCTGTAAACTGCTACCTGCTTACTGTCTACATCTGTACACAGCACTAATGTATAGTTTTAAAGTAATTATCACTGTATTCATTACCTGCATCCATTAACCTGTTCCTCTTTTCCTTCTCTCTCTTTTTAGTTTCAGAGCACAGAAACACAGAAGAGGCTCCAGGTAAACTGAACCAAGATGAGACCAGCACAGGAGATTTCTGTTGTGTTATTATAACAACAAACAAAAAATATGTGAACCACTCATCATGTCAGTTCCTTTTTTTAAAACTTTAACTGCTGCATAAAAAAAATCCAAAATAGAACAGAACAGCACAGAATAGAATAAAATAGAACAAACTAGAGCAGAACAGAGCAGAGTGTGGTGGAGCTGGATGTGGATGTGGACAGATAGTCATGTTTATTCATGCAGCCACAAGCTGCAGACCTGCAAGGTGACTGGCTGTCACACACACACGCACACACACACACAAATGTATGCAGGTGCAGGAAAAGACAAATACCTACACATCTGGCCCGTCTATCATTGTGGATCGAGGGGGTAGATGCAGGTTTATGTGTGTGCTGTGACAGAGAGTAAACAACAAAAGCTGCTCATATTGTCTTACTACTGCTCGTACATCTACTGCATGTACCACTAGTTTTATTACTGCCTTTACTGTTCTCACTCCAACACAGCCTTCCTCTCTTATCACCATCCATCCACCCACATCCACATCCCCCCCTCATTCTCTACGGTGGACATTATACACCGTCAGTGGGCTGTTGTTGTTATTTCACTCTAACCTTACAGGCACGTGTGGGTTTATTAATTATGGCTGAAATGTGAAGCAAAGACGCTCATGAATAACAGCAGCCGCTGCTGCCCGTCAATCAAACTGCTGCAGCAGCAAACCGCTGGATCCTTACACACACACACACATAAACTGAGTAACGTAAACCATTACTACTATAGGTAATATTACTATTGCAACAGTTACTACTTCAACAGTTTTATTGTTTTTAGATATATACATATAATAATGAATTTTATCTTAAGGTCTCTACCTGGTTAAAAAATGCAACAATAAAATAATGAGTGTCAAAGTTAGCTCTTTTTTCTGCAGATTTCAAATAAATCTCTTGGCCCTCATCAGTTTTTGTCAGAATTGATTTTTAATTGATCACTTCTGAATACTGTAAGTATGGAATAAATGTTAAAGAAATCTTACTGTGCATTAAATCACAAACTTGTAAAGGAAAAGCTGAGAGCTTACATCTTTAAATTAAAATCAAAAATATAAAAAAGAGAAATACACATAAAATACACAATAACAGTATATGCAATATAAACTTATAACTAATATAAAAGCACTTCTGCAATGATTATAATAAATACTTCCAATACTGCGAATAACACCACCACTACAGTGATTAATACTAATGCCTAAGCACACCTGAAAGTGTTCACACACACTAATAAACACAAACTAATGAAGCTATGCTGATACGGTAATTCACAAACAGACATGCATGCCCTCTGTAAACCTCGGTGTGTGTTAAAATGCAAATTTAAACACACACACACAGTTAAAAAGCAGCTTCATTGCTGTACTCAGAGCAATAAATGCTCCAGGCTTCTAAATCACACATTACATGGACCTGCTCAACTTAATTTGCCTTTGATCTTTTTTTTTTCTTCAAAAAACCTGAATTACAAATTCCCCCCTCTTTCTCTCTGCTTCCCTCTCTGGACAGAGTAAATGAAATTAATAAGGCGTACATCAGAGGCGGTGGCTGAGCTCTGACTGTAGGCTTTCAACATGAACACCAGGTTCTTTTTTTTCCTTCATGTTTTTATAATATATTTACACTAATTGAAAATCTACCGTTCCTCGACAAACAGGCTGAATTATTAAAAAGATTTTTGTTGACACGCAGCTTTTAATGGGATAAAATAATAGTCTTCGTGTGTTTGAAGTCAGTTATTTTTTAATGGTGATTTAAAACAGGCAGGTGGAGCATGAAACAGTTTGTATTGGAGAAGATATGAGGAATTTCATACTTTATGTTGAATTCAGTCTAGAAGCAAAGTTATTATCCATTTAGATTTGTGAAGTTTAAATGAAGAAGTGTTTTCAGCAAGAATCGAGGTTAAAGTACAGGATTTCTGAAAGGTAACAAAAACCTTCAGCTTTCATTTCACTGGTAAATTGCAACTAGTTAAGTTGGTGATGGCGTCAGACAATTTGTTCACTTCAAGCGAGTCTTTCAACAGGTTTTGCAAAATACCTTAACAAAATGCTGCATGCATTTCTAATTGACTAAGAAATTACAAAGGATTCATTTGCAATGGCAAGAAACCATGATCACAAAGGCCTGGCACGAGATAACAGCCCACTAAGTCAGGTAGGAGGTGAAGCAGGGTGGGAAAACATGATCACGAAGGTCTGGCAAACTATAACAAGTTACTGAATTGTGGATTTCTTTAAAGCCGAAAAAGTAGAGAATAAGAGAGACAAACAATCTGATGCACATTCAGCACAACATACACACTGTAATGTTGCTACTGCTGCATCTCTGTGAGAGAGGAGAAAAGAACGTCTAAAACTTAGTGGGGTGTTGTAATGGAGCAGAACAGGAAGTACATTTTGTATGTGCTGTTTAGGTTTAGTGTTAATACAGGAAACAAAAGGCCTCGTCTGATTTGTAAAACCAAAAAAAAACTTCACTTATGCGAAATTAGGAAAAACTTCAATTCACTTCCTCACCGGCAGCAAAATTTAAAATAGATTTATTAGGATAAATGATCCATTAGGATTATGGGTAAACAGTGACTTCCAAAATAAAAGCTTTATAAAATCTACCAAGGCTCATGTATGGCAGATGCAGTCAACCATGTACAGATAGTGAAACTGATTTCATGATTAATTCTTCTCTCAAGCACCAGAATATGAATCAAAGTGAAGCAAGTAAATATCCTATGAAGCTTCATCCCATTTCTTCATCTCACTATTGACAACAGAAAACCAACAATGTGCTCCCAAAACACAAAATGAAACTCCCTCTTCCCCTGCTAAAACAGTCTAAAAAACATCTCTACGATCTATAATAGCGTGTGTTTCATGTGTGCGGCGCCTCTGTGGCGCTTTGTCTTCCTCAGGGGGAAAGCTCGCTGCAGCAACAAGCCCGGGCTATGCTGAAAAACTGCCGCAGGCCACAGTGAGCAGCCACGCAGCAGCACAGGCAGGTGAAGACGGGGTGAAAGTCAAATCTTTTCACTGTAAACAAGACCCCGGAAATAAGGAAAAGTAAATATGTGTTGTGTGAATAAAAATGTGTGTGTTTGCTCAGGATTTGAGTGATTCTTTGCAGGCACCACAGGTGGGTAGCTGTCCAACGAGGTGAGGGATTTGCTGTTATGAGGACGGATAGATGAGGAGAGGAGGGAGTTGTTATCAGAGAGAGGCGAGGGGAAAGGCTGCGCTTCAGAGCTGCTACTGAAGGCTCCTCAAAAATAAAACAGACGCCTTTTCAACACTTTTCTGAGAGCCGTTCGGGACAACGCCACATCTTGCTTTGCCTCTCGGGTACATCACATGTCAAGGATGAGTTAGTGGCAGCTCACACTGATGTCAGGGTGAAAGGAAGCAAGGGAATTACAGGTATGAGGAGTGATGTGATGTTCACTGACAGGCTCCTGTGTGTACAGAAGTCTAAGGAGAAGCCAAATGAAGAGTTCAAGTGTTTATCAGGATGATGTCTTGTGGTGTTTTTTTTTCTAAACGGTGCATTGGAAGACCAGTGGTGACAAGAAAGTTGCTTGTATCCCTGGAAAACTACTGCTGCATGGAAGGATGGATTTTGAGATGGCAACAGATCCGTTTGACATTTGACAAGGTAACTACAAAATGCTATTGTTTAAAAACTGTGCGTGAATAAAGTCTGATATATTCTAGAGACTTAACAATGCTCCTAAATGCTGAATGACTGTTAGAAGAAACCATCAAAGGAAAAACCACAAGTTAGGTTTTCCTAAATCAGAGCAACTCTGCTGTCATAACACAAACATAAATCTAAATGCATAAGTTATAAGCAGATTCTCACTATTAAAGGACTTCAATCAAGCAGGATCAGGAGTAAAAACAGAGCTGCTTATAACAGACAACCTTGTCTTTTTGTGGGTAGGCCAGTTCAGTAATCCTGCCAGTGTTTTTATAGAAACTACATAAATCTTTGTTGCAAATGAGTGAGCTACCTGTGCCTATATCTGAAAGATCATTCACTAAATAACATTTTTTTTTAATAATCCCATGTTATGTTGTCTGTGTGCAAATCGCCATTGAACCAGAATGATTTACTGAAAGTAATTACTAAATAAATTATTACTGAAAGTTTAGACTCTGGGTAGAAATCTTTTCAGAATCACTGTTTCTAAGGTACAAATATTCTCATCCTAACTTTCATTGCTGCATAAAAGTGTGGGAGTTTTCTGTTTGAAAACCACATCACAAGTAGATGTATCTCTAGCTGAATCTGAGAAACAGCTTCATGCATTCATCTCAGCTAGGTTAGATTACAGTAATTTTCATACTGCTACTGTAAATTCCCCAGACACGAGGCTCCCACTCATACATACAAGCTAATATTACTGCACAATGGGGTGAGGATTTTTTAAACACAGGATAAGATCTGATTTGTTTCTGTCATGTTGATGACAGAAGTAAAATACCACTAATATGCAAGTGCAAATTTCTTTTGAGAGAAACACAACGTTGCCTGGACTAGAAGGAATGGTCGGTAAAGTTCTATTACAGAACTGAGCAATGAAAGTTGCAAAATACTGAAGCAAGATTAATTCTTATTTATAAGCCAAGTACGTGACTCAAGAAAAAAATCCTGGTTAAGTGAAATAAAGTCTGTACAGATATTTCAATATTTACCAAATTAGACTACTCGTCCAGATCCTTTCCAACTATCCCTGCCCTACCCACTGCTGATCACATGGTTCAGGTTTGTTCAGCCAATCAGAAGCTGTAAGTGCAGGTGTGACTTGATTTCTTGAAGGTAAATAAGGTTTCAGGTGATATTAGCTAAAACTCATCCTGCCGACTTATTTCAGACAAACCTCCAACATTCTGACTGTTGATTTCAGTGCCAATAAGAAGATATACTGGCCTCAAGATCAGTGCATCTGGACTACCATCATCACATCACGACTTCAAAAGATCTCTGCTGTATCTCACACACACACAAACACTTTTCCCTCTGTCTAAATCTATACAATCTATTATTAACATGTTTCCTGCCAGACAAAGACACAGGTAGACAATAAAATATAGAAAAATAAAAGACAAAATAAGAGAAAAGGTTAAATTATTGAATTCGAGGTGCTCTCTTCGAGCATGAGAATGAGAATCTATTGTTTTTCAGTCTTAAAACATTGGAGAGGAAAGTAGGTTAGAAAAGAAAGGCAAGGTGAGAAGGAAGGTGTGGCATCAAAGAGAGAAAGTTGAACAAAGTCAGTGACACGGAAGGAGTCGACTCATGTGACATGGGAGAGAAAAAACACATCAGTCCTCTGCTGTCACAGGAACATGAGAGAGAGAGGAAACGAGGATCAAGGTGAACTTCATGGAGGATAGGAAGGAAGGAAGGATGTGACTAGGGAGCAAGGAAACAAACACAGGACACAGAGAGAAGAAAAAGGAATGAAAGGACTGACAAAGTAGGAAAAAGTCAAATTTGTGTTTAAACATAAAATAGTAGAATGGAGGAAGGAAAGAACAATAAAAAGGAAATGTGAGAAAGTGAAATATCCAAATACAGAAGGAAGGTAAAGAGGAAAGAAATGTAACAAAGAATGAAAAGGAATAAAGAAAGAAAGGAAAAAGTGAGAAAGACAAGAAACTACCCAAGAGACGGATGCAACTGAAAGAAAGTGTAGGATCAAAACAGACAGATGAGGAAACATGAAAGAGGGATATGAACAGAAGAGAAGGAAATAAGGTCAAATGAGTTGAAATGAATAAAGGAGAAGAGGAGAGAAAAGTGGGAACAGCAGAAAGATAAAGACGAGAGAAAGGGAAAGAGTGAGGAAGGAAAAGGAGGAGACAGTGGAGGGGAGGAGAGGGTAACGAACAAGAAGAACAGGGGGAGGAAGGAAAATAAATACAAAACAGAAGAGAGGAGGATGTGTGTTTCCTGGAGCTGTCGTCTCTGAAGAACAGACCTGCAGCGAGTCAGCACCTTCTCCAACCTCAGCACCGGTCATAAAAATCTCTTTACTCCTCCTCCGTTCGCTTTAGCTCCCTCTTGTTCCTCATCTGCCACCTCTGTGGTTTGTTAAGTTTTTGCTCTCTACTCTCTACATGATCAGGGACAAAGCTCACTTCAAGGTGTGGGCTGAGGAAACCTCGTTAAAATCAACTAAAGACGACTGTTAGTACAAACAGGAAACAAACAGCCATTAGCAGTTATTAGATGTAGGGTAGTATGGCCGTCAGTTCAGTTCGTTGCCATGGTTACAGTAATAAATGCCACCCTGACCTCTTCCCACATGGAAGCTGCACCTTCCAGCCTACTGATGGTTGGTGCAGCTTGCTACTATGTACAGTCTTTCAGTGCAGGAAGAACATTCAAATTAACATACGGGTCCCATGTGACTATGACCGATCGGATTGGCAACAGAAAAAAGAATGAACTGTCCTTTAATCAGGTCAACAAACAAGAGTCTATGGCTCTAGAACGTCAACATTTTCCGTCTTTACTCCAGAAAGCTGTATATACCATAGCTCCTATTGCTGCTGGCTGTCACCTGAAAACCCAACCAGTCATTTGCTGTATCATCATTCTGTTGATGTTGTACCACAGCAGCAAAACAATCCACTGTCAGATATACGTGTTCATACACACATCACCTCCTCTCTGTCTTTTCCCTCTTCTAATTCCAATAAACCAGGGTTAAAATAAGTATCTACTGTACCACAGAACACCAGGCCTTTATTCTGTCTCTTCATTCACACACTCTATGCTATGCTTTAAGCTAGATGGCGGCGCGATCGGACGCAGCGGCCCCTCTCTCTCCGTGTGTAGTACATAATGTGTGTTTTAGTGAATGTTTGTGTTAGTTATGTTTGTGCAAGTGTTTGAGTGAGTGTGAGTGTAGTCAACCGACAGTGTTGTTTACAAGATATCGTCTCCACTGCCTTATAAAACACAAAACCAAACATCACATCTTGGACCAGAGAGTCACAGAGACACTTCGGGGCCTGGGACTTC
>JAUMHL010000015.1:1230172-1243063 GCA_032362345.1 Sandelia bainsii
CACCATTGCATGCTTCTACTTAAATGCCCTACTTTCATGATATAATATCACTGTAGTGTGAACTTTTTACGTTTTTCCAAAATTTCACCCGGAAGCCAAATATCCCTAACTTTTTGTGAGTAGTGTATTTATCTGTGTTAAATCTGAACACTGAACTTAATGTGTCTTATAAATGAACTGTGAATGTTCTTCAAAGTCTCCGTTGGTGGGAGTGACTGACGTCTGCAGTCACTTGCTTAAATAAAGGCTCAGCTGAAGTTTGTACTGCAGCACAGAAATTAATGACAGCTGAGATGTTAAACTAAGTCTAATATTTAATCTGCAGGCAAGATTAAACCAACGATTACTGACATGATCTGACATAACGAGCTGCTGACGACAAAGAGAGAGAGAGGTTTACTTTGTGGCAGACATGAAGCCAGAACAAATACACTCACACAGACACATGTGCAGACTAAATGTGTCTTAACTCTTTCACGGTTCTTTGAAGAAGAGACAACATGTCCTCACTCTCAAGCATGAAGAATAATTGGATCTCACAAAGATAGAAGCACAGGAGCAGACACACACGGGTCGGCCTGTGCACACCGGCACGCAGGTGTACAAACTGTGTGTAAACTGAACCCCTTGCAACAACACACACACCCACCTGCACTGTAGAACCACAAACAGCACACACGCACACAGGTGAACACACACATCTCTATCTGTCCTTCCTGACATGTCGGCCTCCCACAGCGGAGAGTAGAACAGGCCCACAGCTGTCACTCACAACCTCACACACACACAACTCGCTTTAACACACAAACTAGTCGACGCAGCATTTAAACCACACTCTTTTCTTGCACTATTTACTAATACTAAAAAATACTCACTTCTTCCCTGAACCATCAGAGCATTATTTACTAACTGAATGATCAGTATCTACTCACTGCTCGAGCAGTTTCACAGTTCCAGTTTATCTTTAAAACAATACACTAGATTTTAGTTAGTTACACTGGAGAGGGAATACTATACACTTAGGTTTATTTAACACACTGAGATTTCTCTAACTTTTTCTGCAACTACTTCTGTTAGCTACTGTTAGTGTGTAATATACAGTATATGGATCATTGTTGTTGCAGAAGTGGCCCATGTTCTGCAGCCTTCTACTGTTTGTGATGTGCTGTTTGATTCATGTAAAAACAATTTTCAACACAAATATGATCATTTTAGTGGTAGATCTAATTCTTGCACAAACAGTAATAATTATGTTTCTTTTTATATTCGTCTGCTCTCTTAAATGTCCTATAAAGCCCCATTGTAAAGTTAATTATCATTGCAAGAATGAGAAAAAAAATATGCCTCCGTGTAGTTTGCACATATTATCAGCAAATAACAAGAATAAATCCAGTGCATGCAACACTTACGCTGCAGAGCGGTGCATGTGGCTGTAATGGATTCTGTCATTTGAAATGGATGAAGTTCCATTAGAGAGCCGCACGGCTGCAGCTCTAAGTGTGATGAAAGGCGAAGCTTCGGCGTCTCTTTTTTGTTTTGACGCCGACACAGAAAAAGATGCGCCCTCTGCCTCATATTGCATTTCAAATCTCAACAGTCAAACATCTTTTTTCCCCTCTTTTAGCATGGACAGACAGACGGAGGGACATTAGTCTGATTAATGGTATAAGCCAAAAAAGGAATATAATGGAAATGACTGCACTTTGCCCTTTATAGAGACATGATGATCTTATTTATTTCAAAAGGACGCTACTTCCTTTCAACAGTCTATTTTGCAACCTGTCTTAAAGCAAATAAGGTCTGCAGGGAGGCAACACACAGATGACATGTTTATTAATCGCCTCTTTAGCCGAGCGACTGCTCTGATTTACTGCTGATTTCTTAGCCGTCAACAGCTGCCTGACATTTACAGGTACGACCACTCTACAGCACACGTGCATATTATGCATACACACTCAAGTGTTATAAATCTCTGCATGAAAGCATGAAGACGAATACATGCAATACCCAACACACACACAGGCCTCAGATTCCTACATGACTCCTCTCTCTCTTACTTCTCTGTTTGTTCTGTTTTTTTCTCATCTCCTTCATTCGATCTACAAACACACCTAAACACTACCTGCGAGAGCTTTCACAGAATCTCACTTCACTTTCCAACAACTGCCCGCATATAATCCTCTGTCTGTCAGCTTAACCTCATGCCATCTGTTGCCATGGCGACATTTAATCGGACTCATCTGAAACAAGTTAAACCTGAGCAGAATAGATGAACGGGGATCGACATACGATAACTTCTCATATTTCTCAGACCCAGTCACCACAGCTGCTCACTCTCCCACTGCATGATGGGAAACAATCTTTACCCAATGCAACAACTGTCCATAAATTTAATAAAGTTCAACAACTTATAACAAATAAAGTTGGAAACAACTGTCTTTGATCCACAACGCTGAATTTTACACATTTTACACACACTCTTCTTTTTCAAATGAATTTTATTCCATTTGATGAAATAAGGTCAATTCAAGATGCACTTCCTGGTTGAAGTTTTAAATGCACCGTGTGCTCTTCCTGTCTAGACTCAGGCAGACTCCATCTAAAAAGTATTTGCCTCCTTCCTGATGTTTTTTGCCACACTTAAATGACTCAACAAATCTGAATATTACACAAAGATAACCCGAGAAAATACAAAATGCAGTTTTTCAATTCAAATATCTGGTCCCCAAACTCTGTGGGGCTTTAGTTTGTCTCTCGAGGGATGTCCTGTTGTCTTCAACTACAACTAACAGACATGTTTTATCAGTGCATATCATACAGAATCAGCTGGATAATGTGGGAATATGAAGCATTTGGACCAGGAGCCAGAGTGACAGTGTGTTTGATTTGTCTGAAAAGGATGTAAAAACATGTCTTTTAGATCCTCATTCAGCTCAGCGACAACAAAAGAAGCAAATTTTCCCAGAAGACGAATCCAAAGAGAGTCCGCTTCAGATTGTGTCTCCTCACAGGCCTCCATGTTGAATCAGGTTAAAGCAGCGACATCAGTAACGATATTATGACTTCTCGTTCGCCATATCTGGAGGTACAGAGGAAGGTTTTGGAAGGAACCTGTGTGTTTGAACTGATCATGGAGCGCTTCATGTTCGCGGCGTCTTAAGCCCGCGAGATAACAAATCAAGCGCTCCTCATGTCTGGGCAACAGGTTATTCTGACATGGAGAGGAGAGGAGTAAAATAGAGGAACGGAAAGAATAAAGAGTGAAAGATGAAAGGAGGAGAACACAAAGAAACACGTCCTCCAGTCAAAATGGACAGAGTCACACTGAAAGTAAGAGCTGCAGATTCAAATCCCAACAATATCTGATCATATCACACAAAGACAAGTCTAAGTGTTTGCCAGATATTGTTGAAGCAAAGCGTTTGCATCACTATTTTGCTTTGTGAGCTGCTTTGAGATTTCAGATTTAATAAAACTGTTTGGGAGCCTGACAGAGAGAGAAGAGAGACAGAGAGAGGTAGAGAGGCATGAGGAGTGAGAAAACGAGAATCTCGATTGTGTCTCTGCTCCTCACCACTGTATCTCCAGACATCGCAGCAAGACACAGCAAACAAGTGTATGTGTATATGTGTTATAGAGCGTTATCATCAGCAGGGATTCAGGCCAATCCTGTCTCACCACCGAATGACTGTGGTGAAACCTGATGGGAACTCTCTGAGACACACACACACACACCACATGTGTTGGTACCAATCAAAAGGCTGCAAAGACACAAATAACAGCTGCATTAAAGGCAGCAGTACGGGGCAGTAGATGACATGATTTCTTTTGTGGGGTTTGGGGGATCAATCATTCACTCGTAATACTGTGTGTTTCTAAAGTCTGACATATGTTCTACCTCCTTGAGCTCCATCGTTGTCCACAAACTATAAAAACTCACCAATGAGCCACATGGTTGTACTGGGTGATATGTCCTTTCATCACCATAACTTATAATGACTCAGTCCCACGTACACCTACATCTTTCTGAGACTAAATGTGGATTCATCCGCTGCTGAAAATAGTCCCAAACAAAATTAACGCTTTCTATTTGTGAGGTGATTCTGAAGATTTAGGTGTTACAGGTTTTTACAGTTCTTCCTGACATGTGAAGGAAGAAAACTGTTGGTCGTCTGCTGGACAGTGAATCAGTCCAGAATATATTTCACACTCCTCGTGAAGTAACTGGATAATGTAGGAATGTGGCAATTTTCAGGCTGGCTATTGGGTTATCAATTTTTCATAATGCCTTGAAGTTAGTAAAGAGCGAGAGAATGAAGGACAAAGAAACAGAGAGACAGAGGGGAGTTTAGTGTCTGTCTGATCCAGTAAATCCAGCCGAGTCAGACACAGAGCACAGCACTGTCAGTCAACCTCGATCTACCACCGTCTCTCGTCTATGGCCATCACCTCTCCGTCTCTCTCCCTTTTATTTTTACTCTCTCCTTCTGATTCCCTCTTTCACTTTTTCCCTCTCGTCTGGTTTCTCTCTGGACTCCTAAGCTTTTTCTCTCTCTCTTTCTTAACACCTCTCTTTCTGTAGCTCGATCACTCGTTCTCTTTCTCACTGAGCTCCAAATCTCTCTCTCACTCTCTCTGTCACACATGACTGTTCACACAGATCCTCTGGCATCTCACAATACACTCTCTCTGACACACGCACACGCACACACACACTTGGTCCTTGACTGACAGAGCTGGCTTCATGTAGCTCTTTGACATTCACAGTGTGTCAGTATGAAAACAGAGAGCATGAGGGCTTCAGCTGCAGAATAGAGCTGCTTTTACCCCTCACACTCACACACACACACACAAACACACACACAGTGTCCTATCTGCTGATGATACTGCACAAACCCACACTGCCTATATTTGCATTTCAGCAGCCATTTATCCACGGCGTTACTTTACATTTGAAGAGACTCGTCGAGGCATCTGAAGAAAAACTGGACAAATACCTGCTGCTAACAAAGTGGCAGCAGAATCAGCAGGAAGAAAACTCCAGTTGTTCTCTTTCCAAATTAGTTTGAGGAACGTGAAATAACTGATTCCATCAACTTTTGTGCAGATCTAGAGAAAAGTTTTTATATTGTTAAATCTGGGATTTAAGAATGTGTCAGCACAAAGCTTCTGAAAAAGCTCATTTACACTGAAGTCATCATAAAATTACCAGGTGAACCACAAAGACAGAAAAGAGCCAGAATAATCAAGTAATCTAAAAGAAATATGCGATACCTGCAGCTTTGACTTGTTGCTGGTTATTGATTATTCTGACATCTGCTGCACATCATTTGAGATTGATATTTAAATCTCAAAATTCAAAAACACAAACATGTAGAGATGTTTCTTTTCTTTCTTTACACTTTCGTGTCTGGACGTTTTCTTCTATGACAGCATCTCTCTGTGTATCACTGGGGTTGACAGACCTGCAAAGGCAGGTTTATAATAGTTTTGAGATAAACACAATGCTACTGTAACTTTTAAAGAATCGTCAAGTTAAAACAGTGGCAGAACATTTATCTTACAGTTGATTTCCGCAAATGCAAAATGTCAAAAAAAGGTTCTGGATGATTTGGAAGATGTTCAGCATGAGTGTAAAATATTTATTATGTATTCGCTGGGATAAAACATGCAGAAGTTTTGTTCCCACAGAGGCAGACTGCAGCTGCTTTAACCTTGCTAAGAGCCCATTTAAATACACTAAAGAGACGTCTGGCTGATAAAATCGTTTGGCTTAATGTGAAACCACCCAGTCCAGAGCTGCTCGTTTAAAGCGCTGCTGATAAAGTAGGACAGATTTGTCTTTCCTCTTTCCATCCGTCTCTATTCATATCTGTGTTAATACCGTTATCTGGGAGAGTGTATGTGTTTAAAATGATGGATAGAGTGATGCTCGTTGTTAATAATTCACTGAGGTGTCGCCTGCGGTCGCTACGTCCTTCACATCTCATACAATCAGAGGCATTTACGCAAAGCTCTGATTGGAGGAAACACGGGGAAAACACTGGCTCCTCTGCAAACGAGATGGAAAATATTGTTGCATGTTCACCTCACTCTCATTTTTCTTTTCTTCCCAGCCTGTGGTTTGAGTAAATCTGAAAGACTGGGAGAAGTCAATGAAAAATCTAAAATTCCCTCTTGTTCTCCGGTTCTGTTATTTGAAGTTTTTTTTGCTCCTCATCTTCCATCTCTCTAAGTGTCTCTTCCTCTCCCTCCATCTCCAGATGGTTCGGAGTCAAGGAGAAGTGAAAAACATTGTCTCCATCCACGCGTCAACTTGTTGAAAAGGGAATAAATCTTGGACTGAAGTTTCGGGGGCAAACATGGAGGAAGACGACATCTGAGTGCGGGATTGAAGTCCAAGTTGAAGGGCTAGACTAAAACGTGGTTAAAAGACACAAAGAGAGTCATAGTGTGTGTTATTTTTGGAGAAGAGAAGGGGGGCGGATGGAGGGTGACTTTCCTTTGTCAAGTTGTCTTTTAAAACTGTGAATTTTTTATTTTTTTGGAAGGATGGAGACTTTTTAAAGGCACACAAACCCACAGAGAGATGGAAATTCTTTCTCCATAAAAGCTGGAAAACAACGGCGCACCGTCGAGTCCCCTTTGTTTCTGGCGGGTGAAACTCACCTACAGCAGATTGTGTCAAAAAACGACTCATCTGATCCAACATAGTCATCTATAACAATGTGCTGTGTGGAAGAGAAGACGATATCCTCATAAGGAGTGGAGCCAGTTTTAAACCTAGTTTATTAAATTTCATATATTGTGTTTGTTTATGTTTTCTTATCTATTTTTTTCTACTTTTGTTCTATGATGCTCATGTTTGGATGTTATTAATTCTACTGACTCAATCGGCCTCATTTAAAGACATTTTCATATCAGATTCACAAATCATCTCACTTGATGGCTGCCCTAATCATCAGTAGTTTAAGAGTTTTGTTCTGCTTGTGGATCAGATTCATTCACAAAAATATGAACTGAGAGCAAAAGGACAAATACCACAGTGCAGAGGTTTTATAAACCAGCAAACACAATCAGGACACCTGGAAAATGAAGTAGAAAATATTAATACAGCATCAGGATTTATTATCCACCTCATTCTCTCACTGGTTCAGTCTAAAAGCAAACTGACTTTGAATTATGCACATCATTCTGTTTCATTTATTAGAAGCTGTCAGTAGTGTGTGTTTATTTCTAGAAAGATTCATAATGAACATGAGGCCAAAGTTATTGCATTTTTTTGTTCCCATATACGATTCCTAATGATCGAGAAATCTGTTTCTGACAAACACGTATAATCTGAAAAGGACAGAAATAAATCAACTTCTGCAGCTTTCACAGTCCTAAAATAACAAGATAAATAAACTTCTTATATCACAGACCCATAAACAGAATATTACAGACATTATGAGAACCACAATTTAAATTATTAATAAGATTTTAAAAAATAGATTTATATGAATGTTGTCAGTTTAGATAAGACTGTAAATGCAGCCTGTCAGCAGTTTGCTGGCGACATTTGACGGCACCAACAGTCAAACTGTGATAATGATCTGACGTTCAAGACGGACGAGAAGCAGAGAAACAAAATGAAAGTGATTCAACAGGAGAGAGTTCAAGTCTCGCACAGGTACAGTCTGTGTGTCTCTACTCCAGTGTGTGTGAATGGTGCATTTCCTTCTGTGTTGATGTATATCTGCGTATTTAGCTGTGTGTGTGGTGTGATTCAGAGACACAGAGGCTGAGTGCCCAGAGTCTCCATTACAAGGACAATATTTCCTGTCATATCTGATTTGCTGCATGAAGAGGAAGGGGGAGGGAGGAAAGGGAGGGAGAGGACGGTAGGAGATGAAGGAGGGGCAGCAAGACACACAGACACAGAGAAAATTAAATAGAAATACAGTGAATCAAATAAATAACTTAGAAGAATAGAATCCAGTTAAAACACTAAATATGTTGTCATTTTAAACCCTGTTTTTTAACGTGTTTGCATTCCTGTAAACTGTCAGTGGTGGAGTTCTCCTTTCCTTGCAGGATTCATATTGTAAAGATAAAAGGTGATCCTTGCTCAAATATCATGACAACACAGATGAGCTGCAACTACTGATTCATTTTATTACCGATTACCGAATAAAGCAGCCACTATGTTCAAAACTTAATATTCATTTTACCATCACAGAAAACAAAAGAGCAGCAAATATGCGCTAAATTCTTGCCTAATAATTGTCTTTAAATTGAGCAACTGACTTGTCTTCTTAAGTCATCTCTAAATGTATGAATGGATGGATTACTGAACAGGCCTCACGGGCTGTAAAAAGCAACTGTTATAGTATAAAGATGCAAAACGAGCATGAGCAGAAATAAATAACTAACAAAGGCCAAAACAACCACAGAACAATTTTAACTCTGCACACGGAATGACAGAAGAAAAATACAACAGTGAAACATAAAAATGATGACAAACAATTAGCTAGAGATGCAAAATGACTAGAAAGTGAGAAAACTACCACAAAGACACTTGAATATCCTGTCTGGAACCTGGTTTATTTATTTGTTGCAGCGAGTCTCACGACAACCAGGCCTGAAATCTTCCTGCATTATTCCTTAACACACAGGTCACAACATACACCTCACTGAGATACTGTATTCATTTTCTTTCTTCTTTTGTTATTCCAGACACATAAACGATCAGAATGGGATTACTACTAAACAATGCTTCGGACCACTTGGCATCATTGTGGAGGAAAAGAGGGATGAGAGAAAGAGTGAGAGAAAGAAAGAAGCAGGGAGAGAAACAAAGGTTCAGAGCTGCTGTCGTCCTCTGATACTTAAATCTGAGCTTCTCAAATCAGCTCAAGGAGGTGTCGCCATTCTAATTACTGACTCTGTGTGTGTGTGTTTTTCCCAGCCAATCACAGTCTAATTCCTGGTGAAAAGAGCAGGCAACACTGATGTAATGGATCAGAGCCAAGATGCTGCTCAGTAATTAGACAGTCCCCTCACAGAGGGAGAGACACTGTACACTCACTGTTTCACACACTGAAAGGGTACTAATGCTCTTCTCCACAGATTATTATTCATGTGTTCGTGCACGTCAGTCACGTGTGTGTGTGTCAGTATCTTCTCTGTTGGACTGCACCATGTGATCTGATCCACTTCCCTTTGACAGGAACCCTCCCGACTCACCAACAGAGTGCAGTGGTGTGTGTGTATTTATGATCCAACCTGAAATCTGCTGTCAAACTCAGAGGAAACAGGAAAGGAATGTTAGGGAACATATCTAACAATCACTCTCCTTCCCTTCTCCTCCCATTCAAAGATCCTTTCTTCATTTCCCTCCTCCTCTCTTTTCCAACCATTTTCTCTAATCTGTTCTCCTTGTCTTCCATGTTACCCTCTTCCTTCTCTTCTCATCACCCTACTATGCCTCTCACTTCCTTCCTTTCCTCTCCTCCTCTTCCTCCATCTCCCTCCTTTTCTGCCAGTTACCTTTCCTCCTGTTTTCCCTCTTTTCACCTCCCTCTCCTCTAATCATCCTCTCACTTCTATGGTAACGGACAGTCAATGAAAAAGGCATTCGGTAACCAAGGAAACTTAACACAGTCTCTGTGTGTGTGTGTGTGCGCGCGCTCTGTCTCCATGGGAAATGTGAATGACTGGCAAGAGACAGAGGAGCGCTAATGGACACCATGAATGAAAGAAAAGGAAAAAAAGGGGGGGTCCTGATTTCCTTCAGTTCTGTTTCTTTAACTTACATAATATGACTTATTCTGTTGCAAATAAAGACAAAAGCTAGAAAATATCTTAACTTTCATTCTGTTTCTGCTGCTCAGAACTGAAAGCCAGCATCAAATATCTCGACTGATTCATTATGCCGTTAAGATTTTCTGTGTAAAATTTACTTCCAGACTAAAAATCTAACTTTTCCAGTCACATACTTGTTGTTTTATTCACGGTAGTCTTTCTATGTTAAGAGCTTGCGTTAGAAAATATGTTCATGTGGGGTTAAATAGAAGGTTTTGTGTCTCTACCCTGGTTCTAGACTTCTCCAGACACAGTCAGGTGGATCTAAATAAATAAATAAATAAATAGATAAAAAAATTATCTAATCTCCCATCCTTATTATTGCATGTAACATGACTGATGGAGACATGCAGTGTATGTATTTTATTGATCATGTGTTGCTACATAAGGTTATGTGTAATTATTGTTCACGGATTTGGTGTCATTTCTCATCAAGCAGCCACAGGAGCACAGTTCAGTCGAACAGCCTCGCTATTATTTCATCAACATCCTGGAAATGACAAATAAATTCTGAAAGTAATTAGTTATGAAATTTAATGTGACACTGAGAGGGTGAAATCATTGTGGGGGTCTGACCTGGCCATGGAAAAAGCTTCAATATTCACTGTATATTTAGTAGCAGACAATATAACAGAATGAAGAAAACCTACAATATGAGCAAACTTTAATTCTGAGTCGATGTCGGAGTCGCTGACCTCCGTCATGTCGGCTGATAGTTATGATGGAGCAGCTGAAACCAAGTCAGCTGAGCTGTGAAAACACAAATGAAATGAGAAAAAAATGGAGCCGTCTGCAGCAGTGTGTTTTTCCATGTACTGTAAATAATCGCTGCAATGTGGCGGCCGCGTGTTGTGCAGATAAAAATTACAGAAAACAGCACAGCGGAACTTCAAAGTGCAACACAAACACAGAAGAGGTGGGAGGCGGAGGACTGGAGGGGGGCAGAGGGGGAGAAATAAGGAGAAAAATGAAAGAGAGAAAGGTATAGAGAGAGGAAAAGACAGATAGATAAAGAAGGAGAGAGAACTTATTGCCACTGTGTCAATACAATATATATGCTAATCACGCCTTTAGTATGTGTGTGAATTTCATTACACATAAAGGACTAATACAGTCGCAAAGAAAAACAGCGAGGAGCCCTTAAACCAATGACTGCCAAGGTCATTTACAGAAATGCTGTGACAGGACGAGAGAAAAGATAAAGCTCCCGAATCCAATTATGATACTCAACACAATAGGTTTTACATTAGTTTTAAGCAAAGATTTGCTTAAAAGTAACCTGAAAGTCTTACAATCGACTTTACTGAGGAACAACTTGTAAAGAAACGTCCTGCCTTTTTTTCCGACAGTTTTCAAAGGGAGTGAAGGGCCCTGAACGCCTCCAGGTGAACAAACTTCAGGCAGAAAAAGCCCTTTCCTTTTTAAATAGGCCAATCAGATGATTTAGAAGCCAGGTCCAACTGTCCCAGACCTGTTCCAAAGTAAGCCTTGATGTGACCATCATGCAGGTAAAGCTCCTGGACCAGTCAGTCAACTCCCCGTGATCTCTCCTCTTTCTGAGAGTCTCGATGAAGACCCCACACGATGAGTGATGAATGACGTCCAGTAGATGTTAGTTTAGCAGTTAGGCTGAAGACTGATTCAGTCGTAGAAATTACACTTTGACACAACAGAATACTGCATTTACAAATGAGAAACACACATTTGTTCAGGTTAGCTTCTACACATTTCAACTGTACTTTTGTCTCCTCACTTAAACTACAAGCTGCCTTCTTCTGTTTCATCTTTCATGTGGACTCTTGTTCTTTAATCCAAATTTTCTCGACGTGGTTCATTACTCGTTGCTTGCAGGTAAATACTGACAGCTGACTCACGCATTCACATCTCCGTATGCACACAGGCTGCAACCCAGGTGCACACCTGCATGTCTATATACTCTGCAGCGTGTGCGCGCGCACACACACACACACACACACACAGTGAGTTAGCAGAGCCACATTATGGATATACAGCATCAACAGTCAGCTAATTCATATGTATGGGTTTCAATGAAGCTCTGTGTGTGTCCAGCAAGACAGCTCACAGCCATGAACTGTCAGTGTCGGGGCTTTTCTGTGTGTGTGTGTGTGTGTGTGTGTGTGTGTGTGTGTGTGTAAGTAAATGTGACTAGAGAGACAGCTGCAAGCCATGAGATGTCAGCAGGTAGGGGTGTGCACGCACATTTGCCCCAGCTTTCAGAAGAATTCAACAGCTCACTACATCACAGTCTGCCTTCTACACCTCTCTCCTCTCTTCCCGTCTCATCGCTCCCTCTTTATGTCTCTTTCACTCGTTCTCTTTCCACATTCTCTCCGTCTCTTCCACAGTTGATTATCTTTTTCTTCCACATCAGATCTTAGAACCTGAGAAGAACATGCCGGTAAATACCATATAAATCAAGAAAAGGTCATTCAGATACCGTGATGTTACTGTTATTACGGATAAAACTCACAAAAAAAAGTTGCAGTGCCAACAACAGCAGGTGGACAATGGGGAAATGAATGAGTTTTAGACTAACTATGGGTCAAACTGGTGTCATTTAAAAGAGGTCACTCACAGATTATTCCGGCTAAAACATGGGTTTGTCTGGAGATTTTTCAACTCACTGCTTTGTTTTTTTGTTCACTTTTAATCCTCTTGTCTGATCTGGTTTTAGCTGCAGCTGTTGTTGGTGAAACAAATGTGATTTAGCTGTGATATAACTATTAACCGGTAAAAAATAAGTGGAACATTTAGCAGCTAAAGACAAACATATTCTTCACAGGAGTTGGTGGAGAACAAACCTGAGCATAAAAAAAGCAAAATATATTTGCTGGTTGCAGAAACACAACTGAAAATGATGCTTAATAGGCTACTGACTGCTAACTAACATTCACCACTTTAACAAGTGATAATATCACGTTGTGTCCACTTGGCCAAAATAAAATTCACAATATCTGTGAAGATTCTCAGTCATCCAGGTCATGGTTATCTCAAAAAACGGTTTTCAATGGCAACTGGACTTGT
>JAUMHL010000015.1:1250589-1275286 GCA_032362345.1 Sandelia bainsii
TTAATCATCATGAGCCAAGTTGAAGAAAATAGTCTACTGCCCCCCCCCCCCCCCTTTCTCGCTTCCTTTATTTGCCTTGAATCTCTCAGTCCCTTCCTTTCCTTTCTCCCTCCTCTCTGCCTAACTACTTTACTTTCCTATCCTAATCTCGTTTCCTAACTCCTTTTCATTACCTTCATCTTCCTCTCCCATTCTTAGAGAACTCCCTTCCTTCCTATGCAGCCTCCTTTCTGCCTTCCTTTCTCCCGTCCTCTCTGATTTCCTTCCTCTTGCCTCCCCCTCCATTTTTTCTCCTCAATTCCTCCTGTGTAGCCTTAACCCTCCCTTTCCTTTCCTCCTCCCATCTCCTCTCCATCATTCCCTCCCTCCCTCCTCCTCTCCCGCTCAAACCCCTCCTGTAACTCTTTAACACACTCGTCAAAGTTCACTGTAATTCGATACAAGACGAGTCAAAGCGAGTACAAAAGATGACAGAGAGCTGAAGGGAGGGGGCACCCAAAGGTGGCAGGTGTAAGGTGGGGGGGGGGGGGGGGGGGGGTGGTGAAGTTGGTGAAGAAAATGAGGGAGGTAAAGGAGGAGGAAGTTATGCTGGGAGGCAGAGTAGTAAATTGTTCCATTTTTGCAGGTAATCTAAATGCTAACTAGAGGCAACTTATCACCAGAATGGATTTCCGACCATCTGTTCAAATAACAGGGGATTTGTCCGGTGGCAAGCGCAAGAATGGGATGATGGCGGGAAGATTAGGCGACGGTGACGGCGACGCAGCGCACCGCATCTCTACAGTCGCGGCTTCAGATAAAAAAAAAAAACTAAAGAAGAAAAGAGAGAAGGGAAAAAAATGTATTTTGTGCAAACAAGAACAGATGACGCCCTTACAATTACACCTGTCAGGAGCTCCGCAAAGCAATCGATCTCTGAGGCAGCCGAGCGACGCTCCCTCTCTCCTTCTACTTCATAGCAAAATGATTCTCTCTCTTTTTCTCTTCCTTCTCCTTCCCTCCATCTCGAGCACTCTCTCGTGATCTCACACTCTTCTCATACTATTTGCAAGGAAAAATGTTTTTTTGAAATGTGACAAAGTGACGTTTGACTTTTCACTCTTTCCCGAAGATGGGGACAGAGGTAGTGGGGGGTGGGGTGTTAAAGGAGGGGACAGGAGAGAGCAGAGGAAAAGGGGAGGAGAGGAGAGGCTGGAAGGAAAATGGAGAAGCAGGAAAAGAAGTTAAGGGAAAAAAGGAGGCAAAGGAAGAGGAGGAGATAAAGTGAGAAGGTATCAGAGGGGAAGAGACACAAGAAAAAAAGAAACAGCACGAAAGGAGTGAGGAGTCAAACCAGAGGACAGGAGGAGACAGCAGAAAAAGGACAGAAAGTGAAGATGAAAACCAGAGGAGGGAAGAAAGAAACGCGGGTGCAAAATCAGAGAATAAGACAAAAAGAGAAGGGGGAAAGTAAGGAGAAAGAGGGATGATGAAGGAGATGAAGGAATCAAGGAAGGAAGAAAGAAGATAGACAGTATGACAGTGAGAGGAGGCAAGATGAGAGAAGAACAGGGGAGGTGACAGGAGAAAGGGATGATGGGAATGAAGAGGAAACTGGGGGACTGTGAAAGAAGAGGTAGATGGATCAAAAAGGGAGGAAGAAAAGGGTTGGGGAGAGACAGAAAGAAGAGAAAAAGTGTAGATAAAAATGTTTAGGGAAAAGGAGAGGGGATGAGTAATTAGCAGAGAAAGACAATCAATGAAAAAGAGGGATGGAAGGATGGAGGGGAAGAATAGCGGGGTGACAGAGCGTGCAGTTTACTGGCCCAGGAAGTGTTCTCAGGCTGCCGGCCAATCGGCTTGGCTCGTTCCCCCCCGTGTCACTAACAGCCCATTGGACGATGAAAGCCGGCCTTTATTCACCGCTTCAATCGACGCCTCTCACCATCAAAGAAGAGCCGTTTATCTTTCCTTCCCATCGCCCACACACTGCTTCCCCCTCTTTCGATCCCTCTCTCAGACTCTCAATCCATTTCTTTTTCTCTCTCTACCTTCACAATTTGTCTCTGTGTCTGCAAAAAATGCCTCCACACAACAAAAGAGGACAAATAAAACCTCCAGATTCAGCAGTTGTGGAGACAAACTGAACCTAACTCCTTCCTGGTTTCTTTTTCTTCTCACAAAACTGCAGCTGAATGTTGTTTCCATCTTAACAAGGCAATTTAAAATTTCACCAACAGCCTAAAATCCACATTTAAATGTGACTAAAACATATTCTAACTTTAACAACAGACCAGTAACACAACATTTTGTTAATAATTGGAACTGAACATGCCAACGTAACAAAGATCTGTTGTCCACCATCACCTAAACATTGAAAGACCTCATTTATACTTAACCAAGAGTCTCAACAGACAGAAGTTTAACACCATTCATATGCGTGTACTCCTCCGATTAGAAACATATAAAGCAAGGTGGAAATCAGTGAAGTCGCCCTTTAAAGCTATACATCTATAGCTTATGGGTATGTTTAAACTAGCCTCCAGATTTAATAAGAAGAATAAAAATATGTTACACATAACCACAAACCTGTCCTGTATGAGCATTTACCACAGACCCATGTAGCCCAGTAACAGTACTGCAACCCTGCACGATGGACCGGGGCGACGTACTGCAGTATATTTGTGTACTCTTATTTTTTTCACTCTCGTCATTGTTTCTAATGTGCATCATTACTCAGCGAGGCACTGAGTAGAAGACGTACAGTCTCTGTATTCACCTGTTTACCCACAACACTGAGCCGCTGTACGTCGCTGCATAAACCCATGAATCAGCTAAGTCTGGTCCTCTAAGTACACCTCGAATCCTTCCTCCCCTCTCCTGTCCCACGATGTGTAAGGAGCTTTCATTCATGATAAACTGCATCTGGTCACATTTCCAGTGTTTGAGACCTTACGTGTGGATAAGGAGTAAAATAAATGCGTAGCGATGAGCTTTGAAACACCTTCAGCAAGGCAACAAAAACATGACCGCAACCTCATATTCAACATTCAACATGAATGTAACACTAAGCTATTCTGAATCAAATATTAATAGGTGGAAAGACGAAGAAGGGACGTTTTTTGATACAGTTTGAACTGTAGTGTGTGTGTGTGTGTGTGTGTGTGTGTGTGTGTGTGTGTGTGTGTAGCAGTTTCTTAATCTAATAGCATGCAAAGGAAATAGAGCAGAGCTGGACATCCTTGACACACACTGACTCAATACCAAGACCTAACACTTTATCATCTGCAGTACCTGGACACGCTGTCTGTGACTGTGTGTGTGTGTGTGTGTGTGTGTATGGCCCTGGGCGCTGTGAGGATGGGCAGTAGTTATTAACCTGCTGCCCAATTTCTGTCACGGCTGCTTTGTGGCTGCAAGCAGAGAAGTTAAGAGAGTGTGTGTGTGTGTGTGCCTGCTGTGGAGGGACTCGTCCTCAGTGAAGTTATTACCAAAGCCTGACTGTCACAAATGACTGAATGAATGCCACTAAAGGAAGCGACTGGGTCGGTGTGTGTGTGCGCATTTGTACAAAACAAGCAGTGAATTAAAACTAGGTAAACTTCACACAGGTGAGTATAAGTACATAAGTACATGAATGAAACAGTGTTCTGATATGAACCCTTTGGAACGACGTGGTCTTCGGCATCATTCGCTCATTAAATGTGATTGGTTCTTCATCTTCACACATTAGGTGACTAAGTCCATCAAACAAATAGTCAAGTGATAATATGAACACCAGAATGTGTTTTGCCGTCATGCTGACTGTAACCATTGATCATATTAATCCCTCCAGAGATGCTTTGTCCTCTGTGTCTTTAAAAATGTATTTTAAAGTTTATCTGGAGACAATATAAGGATTCAACCTTCCAATGCTGCATCCTTTTTAGTACATGATTCCCCTTTAGGGTTACTGTACGCTTTTGGATATACATTTGAATATATTTTTGTGGCTGTGGATTTTGTCCCCCATCATTTTTACAGAAGAACTGATCACAGCAGGCAAAACCTGTTTCAATGTTCTTATAGGCTCCTGACGATTGTTTTAAGACGGAAAAATGATGAGCTTTTCCTTTAAGGCCAAAGTTCAACTCAATTCAGTGTTTGTATCTTGGAGACAACATGTCATTCAGTGGCTTTAAATGATGACAGTCCAGCCTGTGAAAATATTATGTCCACAGAGTACTTCAAGTTCTCTCCTATCCTTGGAGAAAGTACTAATATTTTTGATTTGCTGCCGTCAATCATTTTGATAGAAAAGTCATCACACCTTTCAACAGAGACAGACATGAAACTCATTGATTCAAATGCAGATCTCAGGCGGGGAAAAAACTGAACACTGTCAGTGCTATAAACATTTTATTTTGTGAGTTTAGTCACACAAACACTGCGGATACATCAGCCTAGCTTTGAGCAAAACTCTGTGTGTGTTTTGATGCTCCCATAACATTACGTGCCACAATGGAGCAGAAAGGCTGTTGGTTTATCTTCTGATCAATGCTGCAAGCTGTCAAACACACGCACACACACATTTACTCTTACCCCCTTTCGTTCACCCCATGCACACTCTCTAAGCGCTCTCGTTCTTAAACATACACACCACATACACACATTTACTCAGACCCCTGCAGTGAAAAATGCAGTCATGTGGATTATTGTTGTGTGTGTTTTCCCCTCAAACAGACTGTCAGGCAGTCAGGCTGAAACGTTCTGACAGGCTCAGCTGGAGGAAACTCAGCGGCGTTATGAAGACCAGTGAGATTAAACTGCATAACAAATGTCCATTTACACTCCAAAGGCTCCAGTTAATGTTCACTTCATCTCAACTGAAGTTCGACACCCGAGACCCCACCAGCTACAGCACTCATTAAAATCCGAATTATGACGTGTTCACAATTTTGCCTTTCTATTGTCAGGATGCTCTGACCTCTGACTCCCTCACCCTTGGTTGTTTTCAATATTAATATTTAACATTTGTTATACAACTGTCTTCTTAAAGCAAATCTCAACTCAGATCTTGCAGGTTAAGCTCAGTCATCTTCTATATGTTTTATTACTTTCAACTATTTCCACACACAAAAATGAATAATCTCTGCTCACCATAATGTCCATCTTGATGCAGCCTTGAATCTGACTCGGCTTATTAGTCTGGGGAATATACGTCACCCAGATTTTCAAGCAACAGATAAGAACTGGTTCGGTCCTGTTACAGCTGCTTCTGTTGAAATTCAGCAAATGCTCATATTGAAACTAAAAGTCTGAAAAGTTGAATGTTCCACTTGTTTTGTAGTAATATGGGATTACTGAGTACTACTGGGACTGAGTATTTTGCCAAAGGTGAAAATTAATTCTAATTCAAATCCAGTATATTAATCTGTTCTCACTCTCATTATTGTTCAACAGACACAGCAACATCATCCTATTGAAGAGCGCTTCACAATCTGATGAATGTGAGATCAATAATAACTCTGCTTATCACTCTGGGTTCGTCTCCACAAATTTCTGACAGAAATAACTGTTTCTTATTGTACAGGAATAAGTTCAAAATGCAGCAGAAATCTGTGGAAAGACTCACAGGAGAGGCCGCGTCAATCCACAGAGCGACTTTCAGTAAACATAAATTACTCAAATAAGAAAAATGTCAAAACTGTTGATACATAAGTGTGTTCCTAAAGTGGTGAGAGCACATTCGGCACTGGGATGAGACTCGTCGTCCTGAAACTAGGACATCCTCTGTCACCAGAGAGGCTTCAAACAGCTGCACACACACACTTTTCTCTATTCTGACAGTTTCTCTCAACATCTGTTCAAAACTGCTATTCTCACACACACACACACACACACACACACACACACAAATACACAAGTTGACATCAGCCATAAGTGCATTTGTGCAATTAATCACACACACACACACACACACACATCTCACACTACGCTGGGAGTGCTGCTGCAGACTCACCAGGTGGAGCGTTTGCCTTAGAGCGGTGGGGAACGCAGCCAACACCCAGCGTCCCTTTAAGATCCTCTGCCTGGATCTGTTGCTTTTTAAAGGGGAAGGCTGGAGTTTCAGCCCCCACGTTAACGCCATTTCACTGAACCATAACTTTAAGTTCACAAATCATACGTGATTCGTAAATCTGACAGCATCACAACTGTCACAAATACATTTGCCTTCTTCCTGAGGGGCAGATGAGAGCATTGATCTATTTTACTGCGCTTTCTTTAGGCTGTGAGGAACTTTTTCTATGATATTTGTATTGAATATTTCATAGAAAGTCACACCACTTACAAAGCAACTGATTCTTCCGATTCAAACCTGATTCTTGTCAAAAGGGAAACAATTTTATTTTAATTATTTGTAGATATTAGTTATAGGCTCAGTATGGTACATTTTATGATCAAGTACACGAAGTTGCTTGACTGATATTCAAATGAAGTTCTGCTTTAGTATCAGTGTCACTTTAAATGTGCTGGTATCAAGGCTTCTATGGTAATTTTCCAGATGATTCCCAGCCCCACTCTCTGCTGCTGCAGCACCGAGGGTCTGAATCTGTTTAATGTCTAAACAAGCAGCAGTCAGCTCGAGGTCAGAGAAGTGAGCCGAGGAGACCGAGGGAAGCTGTAAAACGCTGTAAAAATAAACGCTTCAAACCAGACATAAACAAACTGTCAGCTGTAATAAAGAGAAGAGCTGCTCGGCTACTGGAAGCTGGAGCCACTCAAAGGTAGACAGATGTAAGCAGAGGAAGAGCTTTATCTCACAGAGAAGCAGGGTTTAGTACATTTACCTTCCACTTAGTTTGCACCTGCATGAACAGTATCGTTAATTTAAGCAGGAAGTACACCTGAGCTGCTGAGTTTAAGCTGCACCAAAGCTGTATGTTTGAGAGAAACTTTCCTGTGCTTTCTAGAAATGTAATATAACTATCAAAAAGAGAATTTGCATCTGCTTATAGACTTATAGTTAGATTGACATATCCTGAAATCTGTGCAGCAAGTCACTTGCATTTGTCAAGGCTGAGGGAGCATGCACAATAAATTCTTCACACTCTTTACTAATCAAAATGAAGTGCCCAACAATGTGCAAAGGATGAAACAAGTTTTAGGAAATGCTGACAGAGACAATCGCCAATCATAAAACCATTTTCTAAAAGTTACACCAAAGGCACCCAAACAAAAAAACATAAATCAAAATCAAATCAAATAAATAAAACAAGCACATGAATTGAAAACAAAATTGTTGAGGAATAGACACACACAGTGAGAATGAAATAGAAGGACAACTAATTAAAACAGGTAAGAGCCATTGACTTAAATTTTTAAAAAGTGTAGTCGTCGTTTCTTGGAACACGGTGTTGGTTTAATGAGGCGACAAAACACATTTAATTGAAGAGGCTTCATTTAATAAATACTAGCTGCAGGAAAGTAATATGATGCTTACACTGACAAAACTGCATGTAGAGCACATATGCACTTGCTTGCAGAGATCAAAATTAAAAAAGACACACACACACACACTCAGTTTCACAGCCTGTCGGAATCCAGCTCAAGTGTTTTGACAAAATGCTGCTAATGGAACGAAAAGGAGCATCGTCTCTCCTCCTCCTCCTCCACCACCCACCAAAAACAAATTAATTTTTTCTCTGCTCGCTGATTAAAAATGTACCTACCACATGCGGCTCCGAGCCGTGTGCAACAGGAGCCCAATATGCAAATCTCACCCTTTTTAAGACTTATCTACATATCAAATATTCTCCAGGCTTCACAAACTAGGAGATATTGTACGCTGACCGAAGGCTTGGGCGTGTGTGTGTGAGTGAGAGAGATGGAAGCTGCAGACAGCGGTGTGTCTAAGCTCTCATGTTTATCAAAGAGAACCAGTTATATCTGAGAGGGCTAGATGGCCTTGTGCTGCCAAAGCTAATCACAGCAGTGTGTGTGTCTGTGTGTGTGGAAACACTCTTGCTATTGCACTGAGAGGTGAGGTGACAAGTAGAGTGGGGGGGAATGAGCTACAAGTGTGTGCATGTCTATTTCTGTGTGCATGTGAGGGCAGTATTTGTGTATCATACCAAATAATTATGTTACATTACGTTTCTGACTGTTCTGTTTCTGAAATGCTAACGATTACATGAGACCGAGGCCGAGTTCCCGCTGCCGAGTGAATATAAATGAGTCCGTTTACTGCTCGTTTCCCTGGAACAACTTCTTCACTGAACAACTATGGCAACGAGTCACCAGTAATAATATTAATAATTGATACTTTATTGATCCTCTTGGGGAAACTGTTGTTCGGACAGCTACCAGACAGAACATATTGATGCTAGTACCGGGTTTTGGTGTCGACACGTAGCCTGGAGGACTGATCTAAACACTGAGCTATCATGCCACCCCGTATGCCTTTTAAATGAATACTCAGACCTTCACAGATATCGAACAGCCTAAATAGTTTCAGGATGTGCCTGCAGAGTGCACCACGAAGGTCCAATCTATAGTATTTGGACAACATAACTATAATATTTCACTTTCATACATTTCAACCTTAAGAAGTACATTTAATACCATAAGCAGAAAGTGGAGGAAACAGCTACCAACTGTGTGACCTCTATCATTGTCCATGCACTCACATCACAGCCAAGCTGCCTCTCTCCATGTGCAGGTTGTCATTTTCACCCCTAGTCATGTTGTATTCAAAGTTCGATTACGTTGAACAGGGCACAGTCAGCTCGCAACCAGAAGCAAAGACATCTCTGTCTGTGACTATATGGCAATATATACAGCATGTACTGATACAGTAAAATTTTAGCCCTATTTCACAGTGACATCAGTGGTAAACTGCGCTTTGCATTCTGGGATTGATAGGTGAGCAAAATGACAGCAGTCAGCAAGACCGATAAAGCTTGATGTGAGAGAGGCTTCTCTGATCACAATGATCCAAAGTTATCTGTTGGTTTAAGTGTAGTGGTTTTTATGCTTTGAAGAAGAAGAAGAAGAAAAAAAAAAAAGGTTTTTGATAATAAGGTTTATGGCAAGGATTCTGGTCCTGGCCCACCCACTGCTGAATACTATAACACAAGCAGGGCAGTGGGCCTTGAGGACCAGGTTTGGGAACCCCTAGTTTATGAACGTAGAAACTTGATAAAATGTGATTGCGTTTAGTTTGAAATACAAACTTTGACAGTTTGTAGATACAGTCGTACTCAGTTCATAACTGTGAACACACATCCTACATGAAACCCTTAAGAAGTTATTTAAGTTCTGTTTAATCAGAAAATCTCAATGAAATCAGGTTTGCAAGAGAGGCCTGAGAACAGCTTTGTATAGAGACATGATCACAATAAAACAGTGGGCATTAACATTTAGCTTTGCATTAGCATTTTTATCTGGTCCAATCCCAGCTAATCTTTGCATTATGAGCAGATTGCAAGATTTGTGTTTGAGAACACTCCAGTGAGCACTTCTGAAGCATAATGAGGCCTTAAGCCTCAAAAGTTGTTGGGATTTTGATGTTTCCCCTTTAAAGAGCCAAGTCACTAATGTGGCTACAAAATCAGATGCATGTCAAGAATAAAAGTGTTTCGTGACAAACGTGCTCTGAACCATGCAGCTGTCATTTGTCATCCCAGCCAACTTTCCTATTAGGCGTTCGTCCAAAGCAGCACAAGCACATAGTTACACCAGATCATGTGTTAAACTAAACAAAGTCCTCCATCATCTCATCATTGCCAAGCACCCTTTCCTGAGGAGAAGCCAATTAAACAGATGAGTTGTGAACACAAATGAAATATCTATAGCATATAAGACTATCACAGAGGATGATCAGTCATGTCTGAGTCTCTGAGCTTCTTAATTAAAAATGAGGGAATTCAAATGGAGCCTTGTGAGACAGCCACCCCTCCCTCCCTGCCTCCCGCCCAACCCCAAAGCCTTTTGAAACCAACCAGCTCCCTCAAATTCCATTAGTCTGTTTTGTATTAAAAATAAGAAAAGTGGGAATCAAACCCTTAAACAATGCCCTCCTCGGGTTGAAGAACTTCAATCACCTCCCCTCGCCCCTCATTCAACGCGGCTAGCAGAACTGGCTAATTAGTTCTGTTGAAAGGCTTCTAATTAAATTGACCTAATGTGGAGGCCCAGGCAGAGAAAAACAGAGGAGCAGCGACAGAAATATCACAGACGACGGGAAAAATGTGCCAAAGACTCGAATACAGTGAACTTTGACACATGCATGTTTAGACAGAGATATGAGCAGAGAGTTCACAAAAGTACTGAAACAAGATGGAACATTTGTTTCTGTGAGTATTCAGGCTTTTTTTTTTTTATTATCAATAATAGACTTGTTTAACAAACTGTTCACTGTATTTACCTGTTGATCATCCCCACTGGTTTTGTCTCCAACTTTCTGTTTCTCTGTTTATGGGGACAGTTAGAGAATTGTGTCATTAATGAATGTTTGCGCTCCTGTGTGGAGCCTGTAAGTGTGTTTTGTAGTAATTTACCACAACTTCTGCTGTATTTTACTGCAGATATCAACTCTGCAGTAGATCTGCTGCACCACAGATTGTTTCACACTTTACCCAGGGAGATCTAGAAAAATGTACACGGGGTAGCATGAGGTTTTGGCAGGGAGGCCAGGTGAGGCACATTTATTTAACCTGGTAGATCCAGCTGAGATTAGCAACCTCTCTGGCTTAAAGTTTCACACACATACAATAATAAAACCGTACAAAAATAAATGTGTGAAGGTTTTTAATTAAGCTAATAATGACTGATTTCATCTGTTACGTTTTTTTCTGTGATTTCAGCAGAAACTGAACAATTGTGGTGGGACTGGTTGGGAGGGTTGTGTCTTTGTCACAAATTTAAATCAAGTCAAATATCATCTAAATCACAAATTTGCCTCAATGGGAGGTGCACCACAGAACATCTGGGGCAGATTTTTGATATCATCATTCTTAATTAATAAAAGAAAAGTTCATATTGTCTTAACTTCAACGCTCGACTGTAAATTTGTCTCGACTGTCTAAACAATAACAGTTTACGTTAATATTCTCAACTGTAGCTTTAAAAACTAGTTGTCCTTTGTTTAATTTAAACCACTTGTGTACCTCTAGTTTTGATCACATTTTTTAATGCATATCACCATCTCACTGTCTGGGAAGAATTACAACAACAACGAACACGCAAATTGGTGCTACTATGATAGTTGTGAGCACACAGATTTATTAGATTTGATTAATTCCAACCATAACTCTGACCATTGCTGACCATATTTCTGGAAGTTAAATCCCAAATGTTACAACATTATCAAGTTGTTGTCCTCACAATGTCATTAATTCACAGCTCAAACATATATGAGTCATTTCTCTGATTGCACAATGACATAAATCACACACAAATTTGCTTACTGAGGTCATTGCTAAGTGAAATTAAAAGTGCGCTTGTACACACAAATTCTGTCTTCCAAAAACCAGTGAACATCATCAACAATGCATAGACACACTTTTAATTGCCCGATATTCCCACAACACACACACAGAGCTTGTTTCAGTCATTCCCACAAGAAAACTGTACAATACAAAAACATCTTGTTTAGTCATCCCTACATCACAGCCAACATCCTACACTGCTCACACACACACACACTTGCTGGATGTACCCATAATGCTGCTCTTCCCACTAACTGCCCTAAGTGTCCCTCTCTCTCTCTCTCTCTTCAGTGTGCTAATAGGAACCAATTAGTCCCCATTGTCCCATTTCCCAATAAAAGAGCATTATGGGAATTCCCCCTACTTAACACCTTTCCTTTTCCAAATAGGCACCCAATTAGACGCCTAAAGGACAAAGAGACAGAGGACAAGTGGGGGCCTCGAGGGGCGGAGACAGAGGGATGATGGGATGGGGTAAGATGAGGTGTGTGTGTGTGGTGATGGTGAATGCTCCTCTCAATTCAGTACAGGTTTTTCAAGCTGTCAAAGAAAAGCTGAATAAAATACTGTTGTTTGTACAATTTAAAAGGAAAACACTGATGTTATTTTATCGTTTTCTTATTACAACCAGGAGAACAAAATCAACAAGTGCTGCGTGTATCCAAAGCTTGATATGGCCTGATCATTCCTCTGTGCCAGTGTTGTCCAGAAGCTGGCGCACAAAGCTGCACTGGGTGACAAGTTCCTTCATTATTTTACCTACTGTAATCCCACATTTGATTCATCCACTGCAGAAAATAGGCCCCAGCAAATGCACTAAACTCCTGTTCTGCATGGTGCCAGCACATGTTTATCTAAGAGTGGGCAGAAACTGGATGTGCCAGTTAACTAATGGCAACACATGTCAGTGTGGTTTTCCCTTTCTATTGTAAGAAAAGGCCGTACTGTACTGGTGCATGGGGTGACATATTCTCATAAGGTAAAATGGCAGTGACTGTGTTTTTCCATCTGTGGAGTGTAGCTGCATGTCTCCAAAGCCATAAACAGATGTGATCGGAGGCTCTGCAGAAACATCAACTAATCAGAGGTCTGTTTACAGAGGTTTTACTCATCATCTGCACCATTAGAGTCTGATGTAGTTATTTCACTGTCTTCTCATATCTCAGAAATCAACCGGTATTATACAATTAAATAAAAACACTAAGGATGGATCAAAATACAGAAATAAAACCCGGGTCATGATCTCTACGCAGTTATTCACACAGTGTTCACAAGTGTAACATGCTGGGCAAAACATCATGTTCCTGCACAACTCCTCCTCTCCTCTCAAAATAATAATCAGAGAAACAAAAACGAGTGGCATCAAGTTCAACAGCGCACACACACACACACACACACACACACACACAGGGGATCACAGAAAGAAACACACAAAACCAGCCCGTGATGGTTTTTCCCATGACAGCATGGGAATTCCTCCGCTCAGGAGTCACTGCTTGGTGTAAGACAGAGATGGAGAGAAGAAAAGATAGTGTGTGTGTGTTTGTGTGTCTGTGTGTGTGTGTGTGTTAGAACAGCCAGGGGGGCTGGCCCTGAAGTGGCCTGTTCTCTAGAGAGACGCTGTCTGCTTTGTTCCTTTAATCTACACAGGGAGAGGTAGGAGCGGGAGGTTAGCTTGGCTGAATGTGCTGGTACGGTCTCTCTCCTCACTCTGCACTAACAGACCTACAGGCCTGGAGTGTTTATTCACTCTCCACAGAGCTGCTGTGTTACAGACAAGAGAAGCACTGAAGAGCTGCTGGTGTACCTTGTTAGCTTAGCTTAGCATGGAGACTGGAAGCAGAGGGTGCACACAGCTCAACAGCACAGTTAGCAACATCTTTAAAGTTATATGTAAAACATGTTTGAGCTGCTGCTTGTTGACAGCCACTGCAGGAGCTGTGTGCAGATCATTGAAGTCGTATCATCACAGTGAGGTTGCCAGTTTTGGTATCATTGTGGCTGCACAGAGAACATAACCAAAACCCGAGCTTTAGGATGGCACAAAGAAGTTCTGCACAGATGGATTTGTTAGTTTATGCTTACTGGTTAATGGGTGATGGGAAGGTCAATCCTGCAGATAACTTTTAAAAGTTTATATGCTAAAAGTTTGAGCATATAATGGAGCTGACTTCATCCTGTGGAGAACTTTAAGGTGTGAACACTAATTAAACGAGATTTCATTCAACAGTTGTTGAAATATTTCAGTCTGGACCAACCAACAAATGGTTTATGAGACATTCCCCTCTATAAAAACTATAACCAGAGACAAACGCAGTAAGAAGGCAACACTAACATTTAACAACATGTCTGAGTTACTCACTCAGCCTCAGCTGCATCATAGTCAACTCTGTGCCAGTGTGTGATTTTTACCTTCAACCACAGTTAAAACAACCACATCGGTGTCATCACCAACATCCTGAGGGCCAACTATTCATCCCACTTGCATTTACTTTCTACTGCCACACACACACACACAAACAAACAGCAGGACAGACATAAGCTCCTTAGATTCTAGCATGTGTTAAACGTATTTAAGTAACATTTTTAGTCCTGCTATTTTTCCTCTTTAAAGTGACTGTGCTCAGAGCTGATGCAGCAGCTCTCCTCCTCTCCACTGCACTTCCACAGCAGCAGCCATTATTCATCATTTACAGTAAAAAGTAAGTGAGCCCATTAATAACACACAGACTGTTTTATACTGTTCTACGCTGCCTTTATAAACTGGGTGACAGAGAGGGGATGCATGCCCAGCTCTGCTCTGCTGTCCCTGCCTGCAGCACGCACACACAGACACAGACACACAGTATGTGTCTCCTGAGCCAGGCCCTCCGCAGGAAATGCCAGAGGTGCTGAGAGATGGAAAGTCTCGCTGCCACTTCAGTTCAACCACTGAGCCCCATCACTTTCAATGCAGACACTCCAGTTTGTCCAATAAGACAAGGCGCTCTGGTTTGTCTTTCTCAGAGGAGCTCGCTGTTAAACAGCAGAGAGTAGAAATGTGACAGGAAATAAAGGTGATCAGAACCTGAATTGCTTTATTCACCAAAGGTACAATTATACACAGCAATTGTTCCTCAGTGATTCAGCTCAATGAGAAATAGCACTGAGGAGAAAATAAATAAGAATAATAGAAAACTAGATACTGATTGTGTAAACTAGTGATGTGCAACAAATCAGCAGACTCAAACAGGCACATTCCCATTAACAGTCTTCAGGTAATATTTCCAGTTTAACCAGTATTTGGAATTCAGCTCTGGACTTGTGACCACTACTATTAAGTTTAAATGATGGATCACCTGCAGCTACTCTGAAATCAGTGACTCAACTCTGACCGTTAATACTCAACCCAACATCTCAACTTTAACCTCTGTCCCACTGCATATTCTGGACACAACAATGACAGTGAAGCTACTGTGGTGCAATGTGCCGGCAGAACAATTCAAGGTTTAGTGCAGTTGGTCAAAATCACTTGAACAGGAGGAGCTGGGGTCCATCCAAATGCCCTACTTCATTACAGCAGGTTGAGTCCAAACTGCGTCGTCGTCGTCGTCAGGTATCACAAGGATCAAAACATATGTGGGAACATTTGGCAGCTTTGCATCAAGATAAATAAAAAATATGTTTTACTCTGTAACAGTGGTAAAACAATATTTGTGGAAAATTAAGTAACTCCTTAGATAAAATCTACCACTGAAGTTTACCTTCTTAAAAAATAAAACCCTGCAGCCCATTTTTTTAATCACATCGGTTTTGAATCATTATCTTTAGGAAAATCAAACTCGTTTCTGTAGCTGACGGAGTAACTGTGCACCAGTAGCTGAGAGCTCATTTCTCCAGTCTGACCAGTGAGTGTGACAGCAGTGAGGGCACATCATTACATCTAGCTAGAAGCACTCAGACAGAGAGATTTACTCTGACAGAGAGGGCAAGCGAGGTAGGGCTCCACAGGGAAAAGGTAGAGAGAGAGAGTATGGATTAAAGCCTCCCAGTGGAATTCCCACTCATTTTCTCTGTGGAGCGAAACAGAGAAAGAGGGAGGGTGAGTTTCTTATCTCTTCATTTGACACCAAAGAGACTGTCTTTCTGTCCGTCTGTCTACCTCCCTCTACCCCCCACTTCTCTCCCTCCCTCTCATGTTCTGTAATCTTTCAATTCATTATCTAACGTTGACCACTGCCAACAGACTTGTCCCCATATTTTGGTCATATTATGAGCGTCTCTCTCTCATTCTCACTCTCTTTACCCTTTTCTCTGGCCCCATTTTTTCCCCTCTTCCCTCCTACATCGTCGCCAGAGCCCAGTGATTTGTAGTTGGGGGTGTGAACGCTTAGTAGCTATAGCACAACTAAAGTGCAACTGCAAATACATTTTATATACTGAACATATCAGTTAAAATATTCCCAGACAGTGTTTTTCCTTTCTGCTAAAATATCTGATCCAGTTTGTTGTCTCCTGTGAGCCTCCAGTGTGACTGAACTTTTTATGCTTTAGGCTTAAACAGCACTTGGTTAAGGTTAGAGAAATTGACCTTAGACAAAATGTGCTTATGAACAAGAAGAGGAAGAGGAAGAGGAAGAGGAAGAGGAAGAGGAAGACGAAGACGAAGACGAAGACGAAGACGAAGACGACGACGACGACGACGAAGAAGAAGAGGAGGAAGAGGAAGAAGAAGAGGAGGAAGAGGAAGAAGAAGAGGAGGAAGAGGAAGAAGAAGAGGAAGAAGAGGAAGAAGAAGAGGAAGAAGAGGAAGAAGAAGAGGAAGAAGAAGAAGAGGAAGAAGAAGAAGAAGAAGAGGAAGAAGAAGAAGAAGAAGAGGAAGAAGAGGAGGAAGAGGAGGAAGAAGAAGAAGAGGAAGAGGAGGAAGAGGAAGAGGAAGAGGAAGAGGAAGAAGAAGAAGAAGAAGAGGAAGAGGAAGAGGAAGAAGAAGAAGAAGAGGAAGAAGAGGAAGAGGAAGGAGGAGGAGGAAGAAGAGGAGGAGGAAGAAGAGGAAGAAAGATGGTTACTACTCTGCTTCAGTGAGACATTTGTCACATCAGTTCACCAACACTTGACTTTACTCACTTTACCAACACTTCAATTCACTGACATTCCAGTGTAACTTCACTTCAATACACGTTTTACTTACACTGGAAGGACCTGCACTTCGCCGACATTTTAAACCAGAAACCAGCATTTCCCTTCACCGGTGCTTCAGTAAAACTACTACACTTTATTTTCACATATAACTCAACTCATGGACACTTCACTGACACGCCGACTCTCGGAAAACCAAAAAGGATGTGAATGTGGAGAGATGATGAAATAAAAGAAAAGTGGAGAGGAGGTGTACAGTGTGAAGAAGCAGGACGGCTGCTGTCAGAGGAGAGAGAGACGAGGAAGAGGGTGACAGAAGGATGAGAGCGAGGACAAGTGTTATTTAAATGTAAATAAACAGGAGTCGTCTTTATCGGAGAAAGTTGGAAGAAGCTCTTATCTGCTGCTGGAGGCCTGTTTTCCTGCTGCTGCCACTCTGCCTGGCAGCTATTACACCTTCTAACACAGGGCGCGCGCACACACGCACACAGGTGTACATGAGTCGACAAGGAAACAGTTATCAGCATCAAAATCACAATAATGGCAAACAGCTCACATATGGGCACACACATACACACACACACACACGTAATGTCTATGTCTATATAAACCACTCCTGTGAAGACACAAACTTTCACAAAAAGGAGCTAAATTAAACTATGACCTACACAAAAAGGAAATACGCACACGTGACAGCACATGACGCATAAATACATATGTTAAGACAGACAAAGACACACAATAATATGCACACACACACACAGAAATTAATACAAACATATGTTCTGGATGTTTATACAATAGAGGACAAATGCAGTCAAACATAACAAACACACTGACAGAGGTGTGCACATCAGTGTGTGTGTGTGTCTGTGTTGCCAGGGGCTACAGCTGCTATCAGAGCTAAGACGATTACCACATGTCATTTGTCATCTGGATGGTGGCAACATATAGCTCTACATTTAATTTACCACGCCGCCATCACATGCTGGCCGAGTGTGTGTGTGTCTGTGTGTGTGTGTGTGTGTTCCATTGACCCATATATACAAAGCCCTGAAGGAAGGAGAGACAGAGAGAAAAGAAAAAGAGTAATTGAAAGAGAATGAGAAAACAGAAAGCGTGTGTGTGTGTGTGTGTGTGCGCACGAGCAGAGAGAATGAACATTCATCGCCTCAGTACACAACGTGACAGATGCCAACACACACACAGGCAGACTGTCTCTTCAGCTGAGAAACCAGTGAGACAATAAAACCTCAGTTTTCCCATATTTATGGTGTTTTCCTTTTCCACTTTTGTTCAACATGTAATATTTTATTCCTTTTCAAAATATTTTTATTTAAAAGATTACATTTTATTGTAGGTCCTGTAATTTATTTTATTGACTAATTTATTCTTGATTTTTATGCAATTTTCCAATATTTAGTTTAAAATCTGTTAATTTTATTTTTAGTATTTTTTTCAGATTTAATTTCTATTACCGTGTTTTCTCTTGCTCTCTATGCTGTTGAGTAACCACTGAAGATGGGAGCAGGGTTAAAAATAATGTAACTAAAGTTTATGGGTCAGTTTTTATATAAGCACATGAGCGATATAAATCCAACTGACTTGACTTAAATGTACTTTAAGGTTCAGTAGTTTTATATTTCTGAATTTGAACTTAACAATGCAGAGACAGTTCCAGGTTTCTCTGATGCAACACTGGGTGATAAAGATTTTAAATTTAAGGCCAAAATCAGTTTGAAACTCAAGCACACACACACACACGGACACACACCTGCCTACCTGTTCTTTCAGCCTGCACACTGAGCAGTATTGATCGCAGACACCAGAGGCTGGTTCAATAAGTTATTAAGAATTAAAAATTGACAGGAGAAGCTGATCAAACTGTTTTTATATTCCAGTCGCTCTTACTTATTGTGACTCATCCTCTCTCTCTCTCTCCCTCTCTGCACATCTTAAATTCATTCTTTTTTTTGTCTTTTTCTTTGCCTACTGTTTCTCTAATGACGTGCACTGAATGAGGTCCAGTAGATCAGCGATGTGTGTGTCTGTGTGTGTTGCAGGTGCTGAGAAGGCAAGAGAACAACAGAGATGTTAACAGTAAGACTGCAGAGAACCAACGCACACACACACACTCTCAGACTTTACAGTATATGACCTACCTGATGCACAGCACCTTCTAAAATTTATACAAACAGAGCAGCAAAACAAACACAGGAGGAATCCAATATTAAGCATGAAGATGGATGAAAGAGCAGAGAAAGAAGGACAAAGAGAGAGAGAAAATGAAGTAAAGATCCACTTTCTGTGGATTCTAACTCCAGCTGGACGAGATCCAAGTGGAACGGACAAAACACATAATTGATGAAACAAAGAAATACAATGAGGGTAGTTTTACACACACACACACATCCATCCTTCTAACCACTTTTCCTCTTAAGGGTGCTGGAGTACTGGAGCCTATCCCAGCTGTCACTGGGCGAGAGGCGGGGTACACCGTGGACAGGTCAACACTCCATCACAGAGCTGACATACAGAGACAGACAAACATCCTCACCTACGGGCAACGTAGAGTCACCAGTTAACCCTGACTGCACGTCGAACCCGGATCCTTCTTGCTGTGAGGCGACAGTGCTAAACACTGCACCACTGTGCCGCCCACTTGAATACAGCAGCTGGTTTTCAGGGTGACGCTTCATGAAACTCATGCGAACTGCACCTGAACATACCGGGGCAATGGAGGATATTGAAGGAATGCCGTTCTTAATGAATCTGGGAAATACTCCAGAACTGAGGTGACGAGGTGACTGTGGTTGCTGTAGTGTCCATGGCCTTGTGGAGTGGTTGTTGTTGGTGACTTAATAAAACCCTGCACCAAAAACTAATAAAAATAGAACTGTAAGTCTAAACCAAACTGTGCGACCAATAATTTAAAAAAATCTAATCTATTCTAACCACAAGTCAGGTTTACTCCGTATCATTTGAGTCTACCTACTATCATTAATCACACATTTGCCCCTAAAGTTTTTCATTAGGACTGATCCTCATTCCTCCATTTTGTACTGGAGCCCTATGTCAAAATCTAGTTTGTTTACTTTCTGTTGAGCTGATTTGTTGAGTGTTTTTCTGTGTTAATTACTTGATGGGTGATGGGAACAAGGGAGTGTTACTCCATCACAGGAGAACTCTGGAGAAAAAGCTGAACATTTGTCTCTATCACTAACTTGATGGTTAAATGTATAAAATGTCCTAAACGATTAAAAGCATTTTAACATATTAAAATGTAAAAATACATTGAGTTTACTCAACATAGAAAATGTTTATAACATTCAGAGAAAATCATCAAATATCAAAATTGTTCTAAAACTGTTGATTTGTCTCATCCATCTTCTGCATATTTGCTCCATCTCTCATTGACTACAAACGAGAAACACTGATACACTGCAGCATCACTCTCACACCATTTACACACTGCGATCACACTCACTTATTGTTGATTTAATGACAACACTTAGCTAAACAGCAAATATGAAAAGAGGCAAAGAGAGAGGACATGTCCCCTTCTGCGACGGCCTCAATGACCCATCACACTGAGACAAACAGTTACACACTGTCCAGATTATGACCGTGTGTGTGCTGAGTGATTCCATCCACAGCGACACTAAACACTGTCCGTCATTACAGCAAAGACACTGCTGACACACACACACACAGATGGAGAGAGGACGTGCAGGGAAGAGAAGGATGATGGTGGGAACACAGCAGGACGAGGAGGAATGAGAGCTGGAGGAAGCTAAAAGCCGTCGAGGAGGTCGACGCCTCAGCAGAATCAGGGAGAAACAACTCTGGGGAGAAGAAGCGAGATGAGACGACGAGGAGAAGCGATGGATGGATAAACGAGAGTAACACCCCAGTTCCCCTTTTCCTAATGAGCATCACAACTTAAACTCATCCCTGTGTTTCCATTTCAGCTCTCTTAGCTCTGCGGGCTCTTCTTCCTCCTCCTTCTCCTAGCAGCAGCAGCAGCGGAGCCTTGATATGGTAAACAGGAGGAGGCCCGGCGCTCCTCGCAGCCTCCTTTGAAGTCATGTGAGGAGCGGATTATGTAGTGGAGCGCGCTAGTAGAGATCCGCCTTAACCCTCTTACACGTTATTTTATGATTTCATTTCATTTGATACTTTTATTTTATTTTAAAGAGGAGGATTATCCTTGTTCAGGTGGAGAACGCTGAGCAGACAGTGACAGGAGGAGGAGGAGGAGGAGAGGAAGGAAAAGAGGAGGATGTGTACGAAGGCGTGATGGTATTTGATGGACAAATAAGCACAACACAAACCAAATTATCCAACTGAATTTCAAATACATTTTTGCTAAGTAATAAATATATTCTGTATTTTTTAAATGTGTCCTGTAATAAGAAATTTGTTTGGTGCAATATCTGTAATTTCACTTAAAGGTGACAGTTTGTGTGCACATTCAAATGTACATGTAGTAGATTAAAATCATGGGGTAAGTATGACTTTTTTTTTTACTCCTCTTCAACTCACGCTGAATCATCTTTACCACATTTCGCATCACGTTTACCGTTCATGTGCCTGTTCTCGTCATTTCATTGACTTTCTGTGCAGCAGACCACAGTTGGTTTTAACCAGCTGGTCAGTCGACTCTTATCCATCAGTCAGATATGTGACTTCAAGTAAGCAAATGTCCTCAACTACTGTATTTAAGTACTGCACATCGGAGTTCTTTCTCCAGTCACTCTGCACATTACTTCATGATGCTACTCAGTCATTGCAACTCACATCAGGAGTCAAATAAGCAGCGCTGAGGTTACAGAACTACCTGTCACTGTGAGTTTGACAGTCACAAGCTATCACCTCATCTGGACTCACAACAAAGAGGTGGTGTTAGCGTAAAACAACCTGAAAGAGAAGTGGGAATGAGTGCTAACATTAGCAAGCTAGGCTAACTAGCTTCACTTTAGAATTAAGAGTGAAAGGCTAAGAGTGGCCAGACTGATCTAATCACTACTAGCTAACAGGTAACACCATCTACACTACAGACTCAGTAGACCACCACACATGTTGACAGCTTGTCTCCTAGCAACACCAACTCTCAGCTGTCAGTCAAGCAAGCGTTACCATGGGGACACCGACTCAGAGGTTTGAGGCTCAGACACTTTCTTCACATTAAACAGGATTTTATCTGCTTCAAAAACTGTGCTGTCATTGTACTTTAGATTTCCTCGAACCACAAGTGAAGAGGGTTTCAATTTCAATGCAACTTAAACAATGAATGAGCAACAGTTTAAAAAAAAACTAAATAAATATGACCACAGTTGCAGAGAAAAAAGGAAATGAGATGTATTTGAAAGAGGGTAAAACTGAGTAAGGATGGATAAGAGGAGGAAATCCAACTTAATGCATCCGTCTTTAGTTTCTAAATGAAACTGGATGGTGAGCACATGTGAAGAAAACAAGTGTGCTGTAGTACACACACACACACACACACACACACACACACACTCACCCTCTACAAGTCTTGCCAAGAAGCAGATGCCTGGCTCTTCGGGTGAGCTGCATGGTAACTGTCCAAATATTGACACACACACACACAGTCACAAGAAAAATGAGGCACAGTTTCCAATTTCCTGTTTTTCTGCATAAATTGGTCGTGAAATGTGATGTGATCTTCACCAAAGTCACAAATATCAACTAACACAAATAACCTCAAGCTCTTCCTGTAGCTGTGGATCAGACCTGCACAACATCCAGGAGGAACTCTGGACCTTTCTTCCTCAGCGAGCTACTTCAGCTCAGACGTATTGTTAGGACGACTCTCCACATCATTCTACAACATCTCCATTGCTTTGGGCTCTGGGCTCTGACTGAGCCACTCCAACAGGAGGATTTTGTGGGTCCAGAGGCAGCAAAGTTCTGTGAGGAAGAACAGTCCAAAGTTTCTCCTGGATATTGTGCAGGTCTAATCTCCAGCTACAGGGAGCATCTGCTCACTAAAACACAGTTACACTTACTTTTTCCACCATCACTCTGTATGTTTAATATGTGTTTAATGAAGACATGAAAGATCAGGACTGTTTGTCTCTTATCGCCTTAAAGATCACATCACATTTCAACATTTCACGACCAGTTCATGCAGAACCAGGAAACAGTAGCACTACCTTTTCTTGTGACTGTATGCAGTTTGCTTATTTTGTGCCGTTGAATTACCAGCCTGTCAACTTAAAATACTAAATTATCAGGCTTATTTAGTGTCTGTGTCATATATTCATATCCACCAAATGGTTCAGTTTTTCAGTTTTCTTATTTATATCGTTAAGGTTTCATCAAGCAGTAAGATAATAACCGTTTCCTCTTACTTAACCACACCTGTTTGTTTACACCCACCTTTAATTTTACAGCAAAATGCTGTGTGTGTGCATGTGCGTGTGCGTTGTAGTGCTGCAGGAAGTCTTCAGTCCATCACCGCCTTCACACTCCACATTGCAGAGAGCCTCTGGCCATAGTAACACAAACACACACACACACACACACACTCACTGCTGCAGTGTTTTTAGTATGAGGCTTTAACTGCAGAGCTCTCACTGGTTTGTTCTCACTACTGACTTTAAAAACTATGTTAGTTATTCAAAACCTCTGAAATACAGTTCAGGGGATTTAGCTGCACTCCATTTAGTGTCCACACAGTGAAAGTCTGTGTCTGCCTCGTCGATATGTGAGAACAGACGTTAGGAAAAACCAAAGTAGAGGCTGCATCAGAAATAAATAAGGGATTGATTTCATTACAGAGGGCTGGAATTAGAAGAAAACTTTAGCACAAATTTCAAAACTACAGCCCCACAATGAAGGATGCACCAAACATAGATGCTGGATTCTTCTCAATATTACCAGATGAAGCACTGAGATAGAACTGTGCCATTGTCTGATGGATTCAATTTGTTATGATCAGTTTTTCACATATAAACAGAAGCTCAGAAGAATCTGTTTGTCTAATCATTACTTATGCATTGAACTTGCAGGCAGAAAGAGGAAAAATAGCTACCAGAGCCTGAAAACATAGCGTCTGTGTAGTTTCATATCCTGTTTTATAAGCTTATAGTTTGGAAAGGTCAAGATTCTGTCTAGCACTTCTCTGAAAACTTTTAACTGGTTGAACTAATATGGCATATGCCATACGTCAGCCTCAGTGACAGACCTACACGATAAATACTCTTGTATCATATACATTTTCTTTATCAGATGGAATATCTCACATGTATTTCCTGTGCATGTCTCATATTCCCCACGCCTGCAGCAATAAGTGCTTATTGAACTTTCAGTGCCTCTCCAGTCTTCATTTGTGTTGCCTTCAGGGTGAACAATAAAAGAAGAATAATCAGTCCAATTTTTATCTGGAGTATCAATGTCATTCTAAAATTCAGTGTTTCTTCGATGAGCAGCAGGCAGTGAGCTATACAGACCTTAAAACTGGGAAAACTAAGAAAAGGGAAAAACAAAAATAAGTGAAACAGAAAGGAGAGGGACTGTAAGGGAGGTAAAGAAAGAACAACCACACAGTTGGGGGCGAATGACAGAGGGGAGAGGAGATCTTTGCCATGGAACAAACAGAAAGGGATAAAGGATGAATGATGCTGAAGAAAGAGGTGGAGAGACTGTGAAAGGAGAAGTGGAGGTAAGAAGGAAAGAGTTTGACGGAGTGAAGGAAGGAGGGAGAGAGAGAGAGGAAGAGGAGAAGAAGAAGACGAAGAGCAGTGTATTTAAATGTGAGCCGGTGTTAATGAGTTTGGTCAGAGTGTGGAACAGTCTTTTTAAAGCTGCTATCATTCTCATTAATATAGTGAATGAGCCGCTGATAGCTGTCATGGACCCCACACTCCAATTAACAACAATATACACACCTATAAGGAGTCGTGTGCACGTGGAGGGCGTGCACGCACACACACATACACAGAGAGACGGTGAGTGTGTGAGGTGTGTGTATATGGATGCATGCGACGTGTGTCTCAGTGTTTGCATGGATGTGTTTGTATATAATCTACATGTATATGTGCTGAGGTGTGTGTGTGTGTGTGTGTGTGTGTGTTGGGGGGGGGGGGGGGGGGGATTTATATTTT
>JAUMHL010000015.1:1275386-1291305 GCA_032362345.1 Sandelia bainsii
CTGATCCTGTCTGAAGATCTGAGCAGTGTGTCAGAGGGAGAGACGCAGCAGCTCCCTGACAATCCAGAGAGGTTTGATTATTACTCATCCATCCTGGGATCTGAGGGCTTTAACTCGGGGACTCACAGCTGGGATGTGGAGGTTGGCGACAGCACAAGGTGGACAGTGGGTGTGTTTGAGGAGTCCACCGAGAGGAATGAAAACATATGGCCTGGTTTATGGAGAATATTGTTCTACGACGGTCAGTACGAGTCATATTCACCAATAACTTTTTCCACTTATCTGCACGAGCAGAAGAGGCTGCAGAGGATCAGAGTGAGTCTGGACTGGAACAGAGGGGAGCTGTCGTTCTCTGATCCTGATACTAACACGCACATTTACACCTTCGCACACACTTTCACTGGGAGGCTGTTTCCGTACATCTGGAACGAGCACAGACCCCCACTGAAGATTTTACCAGCGAAGGTTTCTGTGGCAGTGGGTTAGAGCAGGATGATTGTTGTTTATCTCTGACAGGGAGGGGTCACGTTGAACCTGTTCAACTGCGTCGGTTGTTTTCATGTGTGTAAAATAAGTTTAATGAGTTTCTGATCTTTAGATTTGGTTGGTTTGTTTGGACTTTTCATTTTTTATCCAAACTGTGTATATTTGAAATTATTAACCACTTTATAACCTTTATTATTCTACAGTTTCTGAACATGCAAAGTGATTTATGTTTCACTCCATATGTGAAAAGTTTAAAGTACTGTCTACAATATATTTACATTTACATATTTGATAGATGCTTTTATCCAAAGCAGCTTCGAAGCAGAGGACAGACACACACACACGCAAGACCAACTTGAGGTTCAGTGTCTTTCTGGAGGAGTTGAGAGTCAAACCATTGATCCTGTGGTTCATGGACACTGAAACTGGATTATGAAATCATCCAAAATGTGTGAACAGTTATTTTTTCTGTAAAAATGTGTGTTTCATTCATTCAGGAACTGGAAAAACTAAAGTTTGTTTCAATGTCAACATTTAAATTCAACATAAAGCTGAATGTTCATTTATTCCTTATTGTCATGAACAGAATAAAATGTTCTCTTGACTTTGCGTCAGTTCTGTTTTTCTGCTTAGTGCTTAATGTCTCCTGCTGCTGTGACAGTTACAGAAACACAAACCTGCAACAGTTGATGTAAAAAGTGACATCAGTTGACAACTATCTCGTTGTTGACGGCTCCTGTTGTCACCATCTGTTGGACTGAACCAGTGGAGCTGAACTCCTTGATGATGATCCTTAAATAAATTTACAGTCAGCACAGAAGTCTGGTAAGAGCTAGAGAAGAAGAAGAAGAAGAAGAAGAAGAAGAAGAAGAGGAGGTCCTCCAACACAACTTAATTTACTACCATACATGTAGACACGTGTATGCAAGTTACCAGTGAGTACGAATAACGTGTATTTATACATCAAACCCTATTTCCAGAACATTTTGAACTTTTTCTAAAAATGCAATAAAAACTATAACCTGTTGAACCTTTATTTATCTGACTAAAGATTTTCAGTCAGTTCTCCTTGACCTAATTCATTGTATGTAGTAAACTGCAGCACTTTAAAGTTTAAAGCTGCAACTCAATCAGAAAAAGTTGTAACAGAGGCAAAATAAAATAGAGAAGTTTAAAAAATGTCCAACAAACACGTTATGTTAATTAGTAACAGGTGAGGGGATCAGGCTCAGTCATTGTGAGCAAAGATGGGTGATGGCTCAACGCAAAAAGAATATTTCTCAACACTAGAATTTGTGTCTTTCACCATCTACAGTTCATGATATTGTGAAAAGATTCAGGGACTCCACTGTTGAATGTGTGTGACATGCAGGACTTCAGACACATACAGTGTGACATGCTGCCATCCAGCCAACATCTTGGATATTTCAGCAGGACGAGGCCTCGTTCTGCACGTATCACAACAGCGTTGCTTCATAGACACAGACTGTGTGTGCGTGTGTGTGTGTTTGAATGACCCTCCTGCAGTCCATCTGTCGCCTGCTGAAAATGCACAGAGCATGAAGAAGAGAATCAGACTGTTGAGCAGCTCAGGTCTTGTGTACAGGAAGTTTCATATAAAGCAGACAGAGCTGACTCAGCATTAACGACGATTAATTCATAACATGCATAAAACCACCACTGGAAATGGCCACAACCAGAGTTTCTGCAAATCAGCAGAGTTGTAGAGCTCATTGTAGCTCAGGCTGTGATTCTGGGTCAGGTTTTCAGGTTACTCCTGGTTCTGGAGACATGGAACATCCTGGTCAATCACAAAGAAGACAGTGCTGTGTAAACTGTGTGTGTGGACGAGAAACCCCCGAACCTGCTGCTGCTCTGATGTTTCTCTGTTCATCTGCAGCACACTGACTCGTCGATAGATCGCTCTGATTGTAGCGAACAAACCCTTGATGACTTCAGCGTATTATATACATCCCCTAATGTAGGATCAGCTTATAAGCGAATCTGTTTTCAATCTATCCTTCATTTTCTCCCCTCGTCCCCAGACTGAAGTACATTATGGTGCAGCTGATGATGAAGGGATGGCTCTGCTCATCAGGGAGCAGAGGAGAGGAAAATGAAGGAGGGACTGCGGAGGCTTTCTGCAGCGCTACAAGAAGATCATTACAGCGTGGAGAGAGACTTGAGAAGGTGCTTTACTGTGTGTGCCTCTGCACACACACACGTCGTCTCATTTTCATTCAACACTGATGCAAACGCTTTAACGCACGTCGCCGCCCTGCAGCATTCTAATAGTACAAATACTTTAAAATTTAACTTTCATCCAGAGTCTTTCAGTGTATGGAGATTGAATCCTGTGGGGAAGTGTCACATCTTGGAGTGCTGCAGGTACTGCAGAGTGTTTTCCTCACCTATCTGAATACCAGCAGACCAGACTTGTCTGAGTGCTGATTCTCGACAACAGCTCATGTGGATGAAACATGCATCACATGAAGTATGTGAGATTTTTAACAGTTTTTGGTGAATATATCTGCAAGTATTTTGATGTGTTTCCAAATAAAATTCATTGCAGCAACGTGGACATGGTCAAGGTAAGAAGGTTTTAATGATTCAATTCCAAACATTCAGTTAAAGACTGGAGATACCAAATAAAACATGATGACATGAGACCTGCCCTAAACCTAACTCCTCCTGGTGTGGCCTGAACCAAACCACATGTGGGACACAGAAGGCAACTAAACAGACATTTCTTTAGCAGATTATTTGGTTGTTCTCTTCAGTTTGTGACTTTATTTCCCTGAACGCCTTTCAGCAAACCTCACAGGACGTCTATAAAGTTGTTCCATTTGTGGTTAATGCAGCAGATGTTAGAAAGATTTCTGAAAAGTCGCTCCCCCCCTTCCATTTTCACACCTATAATAACACTTTTTCATCAGTATTATACAACAATTCTTAATGAAAGAATTTACCTTACTTTGCCAGAAAAATACCCAGAGTTCTTTGATGAAAGTTGATAAAATATTCAGCATTTGTGCAACAGAACATCTTGATCATCAAGGTGAAGAAGTAATGACCTCCAGGTCTGTAACAGCTGTGGCCTCAAACAAAGCACTACAAACCCAGACTTCCATCATCATGGATGGACAGCTGTAGTGGTTCTACTGGGCAGCTCCCAGTATGAATGTGTAGAACTGGAACAATAATTGAGGATCTTTACAAAGCACACAATTTATCAAAACACACAAAATAATGAGAAGAACTGTAAATGTAAGATTCACAGAGGAATCCAATAATATCCAGGATGTCCTCAATTATGTCAGGAGGGCGGCCATTTGTTGTGGTTAGTGTCAGCTTGAGGACGACCCCCCTCGTGTCTGCTGAGGAGAAGCAGATTCATTCAAGCTGTGGACAGTGAAAGTTTGACATTTAAAGCCTTTAACTAATCAGTCCGTCCGCGTTTTCTCCCTTTTTCTCTGACTTCACAGTGAGAGAGGAGATCATTTGAGCGCTCTGTCTGTCTGATGTACGGTAATCACATGTGATCTTTTCAACAGGGAGCTGGCCGTCTCGTTAATTTGACCGTCAGTGCGTGGCCTGACTCCCCCCCCCCCAATCAGGCCGCTGCCTGAAGAGTAATTGCAGAGCCACCATGCTTCGATGCGCTCGACCTTTACGACCTTAAAAGCCATTTCCATTTTTCTGACAAAAAAAAGAACATATCTTGTTAATTGCAAAAAGGCAAATATTCTCTCTCCCCTGCTCGCCCCTCTCCTTCCTCCGTGTTTGATTTTCCTTTGAAGGCAAAACGCTGAAAAGCATTTCCATTTTCATTCATCAACGCTTATCAGTCATCTGAAGGCCCCTTCAGCCACAATCAACATCACAGCTCCAACCGAGAGGGACGCAACAATGAGAAACCATCAACAATCGCAAGAAGCAATTTGCTTTAATGTGGAGTGTGTTTTGTTGCAGCTAACTGCTATTTTTTTAATCCTCTGACAGCTCTCCTCTGATACTCTGTGAAAGACAGAAGGAAGTGTCACAATGCAGCTTTATGACAGAGTTAAATACACAGTACAGAGCAGCAGCTGACAGGAAAACACACAAGACTTTTACTGATCATTTAGAACAAACGCTGCTGGTGGACTGTTGAGCCAGGAATCAAATTAACTGTTGTCATGCTCTCAGTGTCAATTAACTGAAAAGGGAATTGTAGATTATAAAAATGTAAGTTATTGCAGAGTTTTGAAAGTCAACACCTGAACACTGCTTTGATCATATGACCTTCATCAGATTCATTTTTTTCTGATATGCAACAACTTAAACTAATAAAACACAGACACAAACACACACTGGTGCTGAAAAAGTTTTCATTTCAAACTGATGAACTGTGAGACAAACCAAAACCAAACCTGCTTGTCTGGCTGCATCACATGGTCCATGTCAGACTGGTGGTGAGTTGACCTTGAGTTAGTCAAACTATTTCCAAAATCAAGCACAAACGTTGTTTGACCAGAGTGTAGCATGTTCTTATATGTATTTAATAGAGGGAATATGACGTGTAGTGTTCAGTTGCTACTACATTGTCAGTATTTCATTGTTCAACTTTCCACTGCCATGTGGGTTCCTGTTGAATCTGCCGTGCTCTGCAGGGGTACAAACCTGCAAAAACAGGTTTTGCAATTTCTAACTGTCTAAGAACCCTCAGGATTGGTGGTTCACGTCCCGGTCCCTCCCTAGTGCTGGTCCCATGACTGGATGAATGGAGATGGTTGCATCTGGAAGGGTATCTGCTGTAAAATCCTTGCCAAATCAAATATGCGGAGGCAGATGAGGCGCTGTGCAGCCGAAAGAAACTTACTTTATTTGTGCTGACACCCCATTAGAGTTAGTCTTGTTATGAAATATAGTCTTAGTTATGAATGTTGAAGGCCGTTTCCTGAACAACAATAATTTTGTGTCCAGTAAAAATATTTTACTCAGTCTGCAGGGGCAAAGTCGTTTTCATTTTTTAAAAACTTTTCATTACCAAACCAACAGCATCAGATTAAGTTCAGATCTAAAGAATGTTATCAAGGACAGTTTCTGCAATCAGGTACAAACTGATTTGCAGTGTGCACAAGAGAGATGCACACAGGCTATTCCTCTGCCCGTCTTCATTATCCATCCATCTTCTCGGTGTCATCAACAGCATTGTCCTGTTTCACAAACTGACCTCATTCTGATGAAGTAAACATTGTTTAACGTTCAGTAATAACCCCCAAATTGTGTTTATCACCATAACCAATCACCTTCTGCAGCTTTCAGTCGTACTTCATCTGCTCAGCAGTTAAAACTTTCCGTCTGTGTGTACTGACTGAATACAAGCAACTGAGCTCACAGCAGCAGGGAAACAGAGGTCTGATTAAGGGCAGAAGACAAATCTTTGAAAGATCAAAAAATGTTAATGATGCATTTTTGATGATTGGGGTTCTGACACACATCTGTTGTCATAACAAAATGTCACATTTCAGATTTGATGTTAGTGTTCTCACCATAATTGAGGGATTGTGTCCATATGATGGAAACATTACTGATAATTTGGTGGGTGTTTTTCAGAATCTAAGACCGTTATTTTAACAGTGCAATTGCAATAGTCAAGATAAAGCTATCATGTGTGGACTTCACAGTATATAAATTTGCAAAGCACACTATTCACAAATTGTTGAACACTGAAGAATATGGCTAAAATGTAAGGACGTGTTGCACCATATTTCATGTATGTCTTAAAACAATAATCAGGTGCTCATACAGTATGAACACTGAACTGGTTTTTGGTGGCTCTGATCACTTCTCTTGTTCATACTGGCCTTTTAAAAGATGCATTTTTAACACACATTTAATGGAAAAAAAATTATAGTCCCTTTTTTATTAGGTTTCTGAACCTAATATGAGACTTCATCACGCTGAGTTTATTAAATCAAGTACAAATCTTCCAAAGTTACATTCTTTTTAGTATAAAATTTCCTCTTTGAGTTCCCAAGGATTGAATGAATGACATGCACGCAGCTAATCAAATCCAAGGATTGTTTCTCTGCTGAGTTGGACTGTGAATTTTATAAACTGATATTGAAGGGGAAACTTTACAGGTCAGTATAAAAAAGTGGAACTTATAAGGACATCTGATTATTGTTTAAAGACACACTTAAAAACCCAATGAGCAATACTTTGTTCAGTTTTGAAAAGGATTAATTAAACTAGATTAAACTGAGCTTAACCAATGCAGACTGACAGGTAGAAACTCACTAGCGTCGCAACAGAAAGGCTAAAAACAACTCATAATGCAACACAACAGGCTTCATCGACTGTTCTGCTTCAATGACTGTTTTGTCTGTTGCTAAGTAAAATCTTACACACATGATAAATCTACAGCATTAAATCACATTTCTCTGTTGTTTTCCAATAAATTAAGTTTATTTCTCAATGGTTGGTTTTACATTGTAGTTAGCAGGAACCATGCAGTCAAGCTCTTTATGGCCAATACTAATAATAAAGATTATTCACATCACAGGTCACATACAGAGTTAAAGAAACACAAACACTAAGCATTCTTCCCTCTGGCATTTTACACCGAGGTTTCACACCTTTACATATATATACAGAAGCTCAACAGGAACCTTGCATTAAACTCTTTTTGTCATTTTGATTTTTTGTTGCATGTTTTCATCACCTAAGTGGGAAAAGCAGTGCTTGTAATTAACCAAAAAGGTAGAAGAAGTAACAGGTAGAAGAAGCAAGGCACACAATTATATTTTAAAGATTCCACACCCTATTTTTCCCTACACAGACGCACACACACATACACACTCGTCTTGACAACCATCCCAAACCCCAGCATCACTGCTAATCATCTCAGGAGTTGTGTAGAAAATAAGAAAAAGAAAACAATACATGGTACAGTAGTGGTGTACATACAGCAGTATTAATAACAACACACGTCCCCCGTCAACAGTCATGGAACCTTAACACCTACACAACACCACCACTTCAGTTTTTACCAACTTTGGTCGTGTTGCATAGATAAAATACCATTTTGTTTGACTCATTTTTCATTTTTGGACACTTCCTCCCTCGGTTTGCAGACGCTGTTGCTAACAGGAGGAACGAGAAAGTTTAAGTTCAGAATACACTCAGGTCGAGCTAGAGTTGACCTGATGGTTGTTTTCATTGGTTCCAAGCATGGACACATCACAGCCACTATAGCAGCAAATCTACAAGTCAATCAGGACTCAGATACCAAAAGTAACTGTGCCCCATTTCAAAGTGATGCATCCTTCAAAGGACTACAAAGATGATACCTGAAGGCTATCAGGATGAAGATGCTCTTCTGCAAATGAAATGGTCTCCAGAGGATTCATCACAGCATCGTCACTGGCTGCCACTTAAGAAACAGATCGGTGTGTTCGAGTAGTAGCTCATCAACATGGAAGCTGAAGAATTTTGAGTGTAGCTTGCTCGTTCAGTGCTTGACCCTGTTCTTCCCCACATGATATGGTATACACTGGATTCACTAAGCATTATCACTACTCCCTCCCTCTAACAGAGTACCTTCAAGCAGTCACTGTTAGCCTATGAAATAAGAACATTTTCTACCAAAGAAGTGATCTAGGTGAGACAACTGGACTGACCAAAAATGTTTGAGAAGTTCTTTTGATCAGGAACGTAGAAGAAACAACAGCTAGGTTCTATAAAATCACACAAAATCTGGCTGCACTACAAGTGACAACATTGTTTTCTTGGCTTTAGAAGCGAGGACATCTGAAAAAAAAGCTAGAAGGCTAGCAGGATGAAACCGTCTTCTCCAGTTGAGATGGTTTACAGAAGAGTCACCAAAGCATCATTAACACTTCCTGCCAAGTTGGGTCAAATCACCAACAGGGCAGGAGGTGCCCCAATTGAACAAATCAACTTTAAAACTGTAGGCATACCTCATAACTTATCCTAAGGTCTATTGGGAGGATGACGATGTGTTTTGGTGTCTTCCGTTCTGTAACACCAACATGCTAAATTCACTTCTGCTCCTGGTTCATACAGCCACTAGGGCTCCATCAGGTCAACACATTTCACATTAAACAAACTATTTTCCTCAAAAACATTACCGTGTTTGGCAGTTTTGGTCTGCACAGTTACACTTGACTCCAAACCCATTCTGGAAATGGGTGTTTGCCCAAATCCTCACATCAGCATTTCATTATTGAGAGCAGATTTATTTTTTGAAGCTTTAGCTCCTATAGAGCCTCTTTATTAGTATGTCTGAATATTTGTAACTAACCATATTTTAACAATATTTTCTATCACCAATAATGCATCAGTAAATCATGGCTTAATGTCTTCATGTCTCTTAACAGCAAGTTCTTCACATCCTTTAAATGTTCTTTAATCTCTTTATTTTTTCAGGTTATAGAGGTTCTGTGGCTGTGTGATGCCGATATTACAGTTTGTCTACTGAATTCTACAACATCTATAACTCACAGGCTGCAGGGTGGCGCTGATACTACAGGATGATGAGCTGTAACACAGCTACAGCCACGATAAGATGTAGTGAGTAGTAGTATTTGTTTGTAACATGCTACTCGTGCTACAACACTGCAGCGAACAGTTCAACACAGTGTGCACATCACAGATCACAGGATGTTCACAACGTCTGCATAAAAAACTGAGATACCGCAAGAAGTCATGCAAACTGGTTAAAGACATGACACTCGAGCGGTGGCAGAACAATACTGAGGTAGCTCCAGAACATAACAGAGACAGAGGAGGAAGTTTGTGATAAATCATGTAGAAAGAAAGAAAAAGCAAATATTTGCTAAGAATAGAAGGAAAAAAGGCAGGTTGCTCAAAGATAAACAGATGTTTACCTGAAGTCCATTACTGAACTGGAGATCATCAGTACAACCACACAGCAGACACACAAAGTGAGAGACCAACTGGGGATATAAATATAGCATTTAGCAGCTAAAGAGCCAGAAAGTTTCCTCAGGAGATGGTGAAGACCAAACCAGAGCTAGAAGAGGATGAATAAGAGTACATTTTAGCCATAATAATGTAACAGCCTAGATGAACTATTTGTCTGAGATCTGTGCAGTCGACACAGAAGCTGCAGCTATAGTTGAACTTGTGCAGCAATGACAACACGTACAACTGCGTCAATGTCAGTCTCCTCCTTTTCTTCATCTTTTAAGAATGTATCTAGGTGGTTAGTTGTCAATGTAAGTACAGTAGGTGACCTACAGTTCTTAAACTGATAAATTTAATCTGTAGACAGTGAATGATAAATAAATACAATAAGGAAGACAGAATCCATCTGAGTGTGAACCAGTAAAATCCAGCTCATTCCAGGTCGGTCAGCCTCACCTGTGCTCTCCTCTGATTGCTGATTCTTGGTAATTATTTGTCCTGTTTGAAAGTCCAGTTGCAACAGTTTAATGGTTCAAGTGCTATTAGTACATTGTTTTATATCCTACTGATGAGCGTTGTGGACCAAACCTTAACACACAGAAAACATGGTGACAGAAAATTAGAAATTGATTAATATTCTGTGCTGCTTTCATTTAGACTGTTTCCACAAAGCTGTGTTGCATTGTTTTCCAGTTTAATCCAATTGTGCAACAAATACAACGTGAAACTATCTGACTTGTGACTTGTATTGTTCAGTTTACATTTCTACAAAGTTTAGTAATCACATTTGAATTGTTGTTGTTGGGAACAGTTTCACTATATCATTTTCCTCTTAAAAACACCCAGTCAAAGATGGTGAAACTGTTTTTGTGTTTGACGTATATTTTAAATATTGTCTGCAGACAAAATGTGTTTAACTAAACCCTAAAAGCATCAGAATCACTCAAACTTGTTGGAAACAAGTTCAACCCTGAAATCAGAGTCATAATCACTGTGAAAAATGTTGGATCTGATACAACAACATATGTATAAACTAAGAATGAGGGTGACGTCGATCCTGAAATGAAGCAGTTCAGCTGCAGCAGTGAGATCTGGGAGATCAGAGGTGTGAAATGCTCCATGAGCAGAGAGGGAAGCAGCTGGAGAGATGAAGCCCAGAAGAGAGATCAGACAGGAGATGGAGAGAGCTGCCTTACAGGTGGATCCTGGAGGTTCCTGCTCCCAGCACAGGTATTCTCTGAATGAATGGAGAAGGACAGTAAGAGCGTGTTAGTCTCATGTTGGTGTTGTCCACTCCGACTTAGTGATACTGTTTAATAAGATAGATACTAGCACATGGAAAAGAACCATAATTAAAAGAACATTATACAGTATTAACAAGAAATGTGTGTGGATCAAAGCCTCAGACATGCGCTGGAACAGTGAAATTCTCTAGACATCACCTGGAGGAGCTGAATGTGACAACACAAATGTCTGAGGCAGTTGTGCCTCCTGCGCACTCTACCCAGAGACCAAACTATTCCCCCAAATGAGAACACGCCTGACACCCACTATTTCCTGATGTGTGCTACATGTGTGAAAGAGTAACAATGTCCGGACTTCATATGTGAAATAGGCCCTAAAAATGCTGTTTGTTTGCTAAAATACTACAGTGAAAATGTGTAATAAGTATTGTGAATATGACTTTTTCTACTTGACTATTACTTGTACCTGTATGAATGAAATCTAGAATATATTGTGAACTAAGTCTGTTCTTCTATTTGTTTTTAATAAAACGCTTTTTTAAATTCTGTTACAGTTATTGTCTTACTCTAAGTAACTATCTGTATCGGTTTCATGCATCCGATTGAATATTCAGCTGCAGCTGTCTCATCATCTCGCTCGTCTTCCACTCACTGTGCCAACACACTGTTTCCTCCTGTGTGTATCAGATATTCAGCTTCGGTTCTGTTCTGTTTTTCTATGAAACTTTCCAAACATGAGTCAGTGATGAGACCTGAACACACGCGCGCACAGGCGCACACACACACACACACACACACACACACGCACGCACGCACGCACACACACACACACTCTCTCTCCTGTGTGTTTTGCTGCAGACCTTCTGCTGTCTGGGTCACAGAGCACATCATGAGCCGCATTCACGATTGCTTTAATTGCACCTGTGTCTGTGTGTACAGTGTGTGTCTGTGTGTGTGAACAGGTGGGCTAGACTGGGGCACGCCATGGGGGTCAGGACCAGCTGTACGCATCACTGATATGATGTGTGTGTGTGTGTGTGTATGAGTGTGTGTGTCCTTTGTCGTGGGTTTACAGGTGTTGTGTGTGTGTGTGTGTGTACACACTTTCATGTGTGTATTTCTGTGCATGAATGTGTATGCAGGTTTGTCCTCTGATGTATGTGTGTGTGTGTATCTGTGTGTGTGTGTGAACAACATGTCTGTCTAACCTGCAGCTGTTGGGCTGTCAGAGCTTCTACCTGGACTCTTATGCCCTGCCCTCAGGGGTGTGTGCGCAGTTGTGTGTATGTTTGGAGTATGGGGGCAGTAGGTTTTGCTTAGCCCTGGAGGCACCCATAGGGTGGACACATTACACACGCGCACACACACACTCAGATTCTGTCTGTGATGGCCTTTGTTCTGGTTCTTGGTCTGATTTGATTTTAAAATTAGAAAAGATGATGAAAACCTAAATAAATTTGTTGCTTGTGTGGCGCCTGGATCACACACTGTATCTATGCAGTTTTTGAAATGACACAACAATTCACGGGAACTGGACGAGACTATTCCAGTAATTTTATTTAAAACATTTATAAAGGACATGAAAAATATCTACAGCCTCACTCTCTATAAAAGAATTCAAGATACGTGAAGTAATGATTACTCCCAAATTTATTGACCTACTCGACCAACTACCCAGTGACCAATGTTGACTATCAAATAAAGGCAGAAAAAGTTGAAACACACTTACAGTATGAGGAGAATAACAACATAATACAACATTGAGCTAACTGACAGTAGCTGAACCTTAAGTGTTGATAAATACATAGAGATCTGCACAGATCCTTCTTTTCTGTGTGTTGATATTTGTGATATCGACAATCAGTGAGAAATTAGTTTGTATAAAAACCTTTCATTCCTTGCACTCACTTGATTTCATGCTGGTTCCACACAATAATACCTGCACTGGCTACGCTAAGTGTGTGCCAAGTAACACTGAACTGACAAACATCACATATTTGTTCTCATTGGAAATACTCAGACATTTCTTCTCTGGTCAGGAATGTTGGGGATTTAATTTTCTACTGGAATATGGAAATACAGTACGTTAGCTTGATTCATGTGCCCATAAATCTCCAGTTACACAAAGGAGTTTGACTCATAGTTGCTGTAAAACCTGAAAGCAAAAATATGAGACTTATTTATTCTTGGGTTAGAGATGTGCTGCCACTGATGCCTTGTGTCTTCTGGTTCAGAAGCCTACTCTGTGTTTAGTGACCGAGTGTTCGACATGGGCCCTGTATGCAAACACTGCTTACTCAAAAATCTGAAACAGTGATAGCGCCAAATCTCACAAATAATTGTTGTTTGAAACTTGCAGATACGTTTGTGAATGCTGCTACTTTATGCGTGGAGCACAAAAGCGTATGGTGTTTACTGTGATTGGGGAAACTGCATGAACACACTTTGTTTGGAGCTCTGTGACTCACAGAGCAGAGAACTGCCAAACCCCAGTAATCACACTGAAAGTCTAAACCTCCAGTGGCAGATAAGTGACATGGATAATGCTAAACCACTGGAATATGTGTGTTAACTCACTGAAAACGTCCCCGTCCTCGAGGTGGGAGCTCTCACTGAGGCTTGGCTGCGGCTCTGTGCTGTTCTAGGCCCATGATTAACACCTGACTGAGAGCTCACCTGAGGGGGGGAGAAACAGCGAACGAGACAAAAAGGTAGTAAGAGAAAAGATCAGAAGACAAATGTAAGGATGTAGGGAAATCAAAAGAAACAGAAAATGGCAGCAAAGTGATAAAGAACAAGAGATAACAGGAGAAGAAAAGTAAGAACAACAGAGAAACTTGTTTAGTCACCTGAAGGCTAATACATGATACAGCAGAGATTGAAAAACCAATATTTCACTTTATTCCTTTTGTTTCAACAGTGGGAACAAGAGAGAGAGGCAGTGGAGATGGATGATGGGAGAGTGAGTAAAGGAGAGGGAGGCAAACGAGAAGGTGGAGAAGAATAAATCAAAACGGCATTATCGGGCTGAAACGTTGTTTGTCTTTGTTTTCTAATCGGCTTGTTCTTTCTTTGAGCCCAAACTGATGAAAAGTTGTAAATTAAAACAACGAGCATCGGGCCGAAAACAATTCCCTCCCCCTCTCCACCACGTTCTCTTAATTGTTTCACGACTAATCGCTTTGTAAAGACTTGTGTAGCTATTATCCCTCTCTGTACACCAGTGCTACATATTCACACAGACACACATATGTAGTCACACTTACATGCAGAAATACTGTACATGCCAGCATAGATGAAGCACAGCTATATCTTTGCCTTTTCTTTACATCTATTTGTTGATGTCTTCTTAATGAATGAGCTGACGAGGAAACTATTGCAGCGTGACAAAAGACAAAAGAATATTGAAAATACAAAACAAATCTCAAAAATATTATAATAAAATTTTAATAGAACAAAAATATCATCTGTGAAATGCCTAGCAAGAAACCATCTAAATCACTGTTATATAACAGATAAAGATTCCTGAAAGGTCACCAGCGCTGTAAAAGTATGCATGTCGAATTCCCACTGAATCCATCGCCACCTCAACCCCTGCAGTTAGTAGGGGTTAGGGGTGTTAATTAATTAAGTTAATTAAGGACTGAGCTACAGTCCTTAATTAATTCACATTTCCATAATAGAGAGAAGCTAATTACACATAAACAACCAGAAACCAGGCTTAACCATGTTACATGCTGGAATAAAAAGAACAATTAATTAATATTAATTAGCTGTTGTTTGATTTTCTGGTGTTTCTTTGGCCATTGTTGTCTAGAAATCATGTTTTGAAAGGAAAAAATCCAGGAAAGCAAAAAAGTGGAACAGTTACTTTTGCGCTCTAACGATGCTAACATGCTAATGTTTAGCAGTTGCTATAATGACACTGTTTGCTATCTTAGTCTGTGTAGCAGTTGGTAGGGCAGTTGGCAGTAGCCTACAAGCCCCAGGGGTGGTGGTTCGCTTCCCGGTTGCCCCCCAATTTCTGGCCACATGTGAAGTGTCCCTGAACCCTCGATGCCTCAAAGGGGCAGCCTGTCCATCCAATTGTTATTATTATTAACTGTACTGGAGAACAACTTATAAGACAATTTATAAGTTAGTTAGCATTGAGTTAGTCTAGTTGGAACCATTGCATTGTTTGAGTGCACAGGTGGAAGAGCCAGAAGTCTGTCCAAGAGGTTATTGTGATCTTCCAGCTAAAGATTAAATAATGTAATTTTGTGCTATAGTGCACTAAAACCTACACACTTTGAAAAGCACAAAGGACGCATTGACATTCACTGTGGGAAAAACAACTACAGGCCGGTCTGGACTGGATAAGAAATGAAACAACCTCTTCAGCTAAGCCCTGTTCCTCTTTAAGAGAGTAGAAGTTGATAAACAGAGGAGGGAGCAAGGTTGCAGAGATGCTAAAAAATGCCAAAGTCATTTGCATAAGGAAATAGAAAACTTAAAAAGAGCACAAACACGCTAATTCAGCGATGAAATGAATTGAACGATCACTGCAGGAAGGGAAAGCTCTTAGCTGATGAATCCTAATGAAATCTGACTGATAGTAATTATGCTGATGTTGTTCTGTGGACCTTAACCTTTTAACTAAAAAACTGAGAAGTCTGCAAATCCCCCGTCCATTAACACCTGAGGGAGGAGAAGAGGAAGAAAGAAGAGGCACGAGAGGAGGAGAGGATATAAAACAAAGAAGAAATGTAAAGTGGAAAAGTGAAGAGAGAGGAGAGAGTACAGGCTGGGAGAAAGGAGACAAATGAAGACAAGTGCAGGTGAGGCGGTGCTATGTAAAGGCAACAGAAAAAGAAAAGAGAAAGGAGGAAGAAGGAGAAGAGAAAAAGAAGAGAGTTGATGTAACATACAGAGGAAGTGAAGACAACAGGAGAGTTAGAATAGAACAAGAAAATGAACAGGAAAAGAGGGATGGACAGGAGAGGAAATGAAAGTTGGGAGAGAAAATGAGTGAGAAAAAAGACAGGATAAAAAAGGCAGAAGACAGGAATGGGAAGAAGAATGGAAATAAGACCACAAAAAAGATGAGAGGATGAGTGTACAGGGCAGAAGAGGAGAAGGAAGAGGAGAAGGAGAAAGAGGAGGTTATGTATATCAACATGTCCGTCCAGCCTCAGAAATGGAAATGAGAAAAATGCGCACCGGCCTCATTACATTCATACCCACTGTGGGGCTCGGTTCGGACTAACACC
>JAUMHL010000015.1:1291405-1372400 GCA_032362345.1 Sandelia bainsii
AGAAATGGAAATGAGAAAAATGCGCACCGGCCTCATTACATTCATACCCACTGTGGGGCTCGGTTCGGACTAACACCAAAGTGCAGTATCATGGCCCTGTATAATGTCCTGAGATAGCAGATCAGGCTAATACGTGGAACACTAACCTGTTTCACTGCCGCTGTCTTTGCTTCCTGCTGTGAGTCACTCCGGCCTCCTCTCCCTTTCTCCTCCTGCTTCACCCGCCGAGTATCCTCCTCTCCTCGCCTCTCCCCCTCCTCCCTATCTGCCTCTCTCATCACCGAGCAGTTAATTTCGGGATTAATACGCGTGGCGGTGGCGGCTGGCTCTTTTGAGGGATTTGTAGCGGAGCTGCAGACACTTATCTTGGTCATTACGGCGCCCATATTGGATTCAAGCGTTTTAGTATCTGCCAAACATTCGGCTGCGGAGGAGTCTATCGGGGCGACACGCGCCCGGGGATTAAGATAAGAAGGCCCCTCATTACGACTCCTCTCCTCCTGCGGTGCGCTGACACTCGCAGCGACTGTGACTTCTCCTCTAGTGACATCACAGAGGAGGTACAGGTCCTCACCTTGCTTCTCTTCCTCTGTGCCAGAGGACAGATGAGGAGAGGAAGGGTTGTCGTCATCTGGTTTGGAGCCGGGCCCTTGGAGGGAGGCAGAGTCGCTTGTTGAAAGTGAGGAGATGGAAAATGAGCTGTGTGGCTTCTTGGTGAGCACCATGCTGTAGCAGAGAGGCGGTCCCAGGTAAACCTCCTCAGTACAGGCTGCAAACAGGGTCTCTTCATCCCTGATATCTGGGCTTGGAGGCAGGGATAGAGAGGGGCTACCATTAGACGTGCTGTTAGCTTGGCTGTCAGCAGGCTTCAAATCAAGAGTGCAGAAGTTGTTCTTGGAGTCAAGGCCAGAAGAGGTGCATGTGGAAACTCGAGCTGAGCTGGAGGTTGATATTTTCTGTGTGGGGCTTGTAAACAGCTCGGGGCTCGGGCTGTCGAGGCCTTGTGTTGTCGGGATGCTGTAGGGAGCCGGAGTGGAGCTCTTGTCCTCGGAGCACTGACTGACCTCACCACAGTCGCTGTCATGGGACGAGAGAGACAGGTAGGAGTAGAAGTCTCCCTTGCGAAGGCGAAGAGGCTGGTGGGAGTGTTCAAGGACCTGAAGGAAGAGAAAGGAGAAAGTTTGAAAAGATCCTATTGTTTGCTTGTGCTTTTTTTTTTGTCTCTGGATTCAGAATCTGTCTATAAGACAAATTTGTGATTTTGAGCAGTTTTTTCTCTTTGTTGTTGCAGTTCAAAACCACTATGAACATAACTTTTTAGTGTTTTACTTCAGATGTTTATGTGATTAATTTATGCTTTACTTACTTTACTTGCATATGTGGTTGTTTTGTTGCATAATGTACATTCATTTATTATTATCATTTATATTTTAACATTTATAATTAGCAAACCATCCAGCCTCCAAACAAATATTAATATTTTACACTCAGACACATTTTACAGAAGTTTTCTGCCTGATTTCTTTCTCTTTTTTGAAATCAAGTGAAGACTGAAAACTGATTAGCTTTTCAATTACTTCACTTGAAAAAGATACTGAAGAAATTAGTCATTACATCCTAAAAGTTATGATCTGTGATGCGATTTATTGAATTACTACAACTCAGTGAACAAATTAACGGATATAACTTTTGCTACTTTTGGATTAATTTGTTCTCAAAATTTACAGAATATATGAGGTCAAACATGACTTGATGATGTTTCAATGGATATATTTGAATTTATTTCCATAATCTGATTGTGTTTCAATACTTTCTCAGTACTCTCTAGAATTAATACTGTACCTTGTCTCTGATCTGTGCTAGTGATGCAGGACCTTGGTCTGCGTTCGGCCTGCTGGTCTCTGCCTGCTTTAGTTCTTCAGGCTGATTCTCTTTGCTCTTCAGGGCCAGTGAGGTTAAGTCAATAATCTCCATTACAAAGTCGTGCACATTCTCATTCTTGGTCTCATCTTTGCTGCATGAATGGATGGAAGAGGAGGAGGAGAGGTGGTTGCAGCAGCAGGAGTGAGAACTGTGCCGTTTCTTAGGTGGCAGGGATGATTTTTTGTCTCTAACCTCCCTCTTTGTCTCCTCTGTCACAAAGGATGAGAATTTGAACTTTTCCTGAATCGTGATGGCCTTCCTTCCACTGGTTGCTGACCTGCCATTGTGCAAGGCATCGTGGGATCTGCAGTCCTCAACTGGGGAGAGTGAAGGAGGTGAGGGAAGGGAGGAGCTATTGCAGGGCAACTCCCCTCTAAGCTGTCCCACCAAAGAAGAAGCATGTTTGGATTGAAAGGGAAGTTCACAGGATGGTGATGAAGAAATCTGCTTCACTGAGTCACTAACATCCTGAACTGATTCTCCTGTTTTAGAAAACACATACGATTCCCTCAGTGACTCTCCTTTCTTTGTAAAGACACTCGACTCCTCTCTGAGGAGTTCATCGTCTTCATCTTTTGCTTTTAAACAGCTCTGGTCCACATTTCCATTTTCCATGTCATCCACAAACTGGCTTATGTAGCTTCTTGTGGCATTCCTCTTGTTCTCCTCTTCTTCCTCCTGCTCTTTCTCATCTCTTTTCATTTTGTTGCTGCTGCTGTTAATGTTGGTTTCTATTAACTTTGCAGTTGAACGGTTTAGAAAACAGTGCTGCTCCTTGTTCTGAGGTGAAGATGTGAAGGTAGAGGATAGGTGGGTCCCACATTGCAGCTCATCCCAGAGGCCTGCTTCTGTTTTAGAGGAGGAGGAGGTTCGGGGAGATCTGATCCAATTCTGCAGCTCCCTCTCCATGTACTCCAGCCCCAGGACATATGACCCCTCCAGCTCATCCTCATCATCCTCGTTTCCAGAAGAGGCACCGCTTAACCTTTCCTCCTCACCGTCTTCTCCATCTCGAACACCAAGCTCCTCCTCAGTGAGTGTGAGCGTGGAAGATGACAGCAGGTCGCTGTCATCTTCGTCTTCATCTGTGCATGCTGATGTACAAGACACATTCACCACCATGCTCAAACTCGTCGCATCTGCTTCATCCATGCCTTGCCCTCCATGGCTGTTTCCATGGCCACGTCTCTTATATGAGCTTGAGTTAGCATTTGCAGTCATGCTAACATCCAGGAAACCGTGTTGTTGTTTTCTGAGCATAACAAAGTCTTCAGACCCCAGGGATGAGTCCTCGGTGCTGCTCAGCTCAGTTAGCGATGCTGTTGCTGAACTCTCATTGATCAGGGATGGTGGTCCTCTCCGTGAAGAGCCTGAAATCCCAGAAAGAGGGGAGTGTCGGCCACCTAGGGAGGGGGAGGCCGTGACTTGGCTCCGCGGCAGGGAGCAACTCCGAAGTGTCATGTCAGAAACACTGCGTGTCATCTTCATGGTCAGAGGACTCTGAATGTTCTCCAGGCGTTTCAGGAGATCAAGGGTTCTTCGGCTGAGCTCCCCAGCAGAAGGCTCTCCTTGCACACTGTGACTAGTCTTCTCCTTTCCTGGTTCACCTCCATCCACTTCTCGGCCCTGCCCCAAGTCCAGTTCTCCAAGGCTGGTCTGGCTGCCTCCTATCTCCCCTCCAGCAGTGTGACATGGGGCCAGGTTATTCTCCAGAGAGGCACTACGATGCAGTGGGTCTTTGGAGGGGAATAACTCTACACCCAGGGCCAGCAGAGACTCCAGAGAGGAGCCCTGAGACAATACTGGACTTGATGCTTGGCGGCTCAGAGCTGGAGGAGTCTCCAAACCGCTAAAATGGTCAACTTTGGTCAACTCTGTGATGTCACAGTGAGACATGAAGGGTTTGGAGGAGTCTACACTAAGTCGTCCTGCCTCAAAGTCAGAGTCAGAGTCAGCAGGAGTCAGTATCCCACGCCCATTTATTAGAATCTCGACAGCTTCACCTCCTCCCCTCCCATGCCTTCTCCTTTTCTCCTTGTCTCGGTTTCTTTTGCTTTCCCCTCTGATTTCATCCCTCCTTCGTTCTTTCTCCCTCTTGTTATCCCCTGTCTTGATTCTTTGGTTATATTTGGTGACGTTGCTTTTGTGAAGAGCCATATCAGTATCATCCGTCCTCTGCCCATTTTCCTCCTTCTCTTCACCATCATCCTCCCCTGCTCCCGGGATTTCAGAGTTTGTTGTCATCTCTGTGTCTCCTGTGTCACTGACAATACCACTCTCACACTCTGACCGACGACTGTCTGCTGACTGGCCACTTCCTCGGCCACCCTCCCTCTCGCCCTCACCATCCCGGTAACCTGTGATCCTATATCCTTCTCTGCTGTTTGATATCATACCTCCAAGAAGGTCTGGCAGGGACTCAATGGAAGAGAATGAGGAGTCCTTACTCAGGCTTTTCAGGAGGACCTGCTGTTTCCGTTTTCCTGATTTGGTTTTGCGCAGTGAGGAAGAAATGTGAGGAAACTGAGGCTGTCTGTATAATTCAACATTATGGAGACTGTACACCTGGTAGATCTGGTTGTTAGGAGGGAGACTTTGGAAGGTCACTCTGGGCTGACCCTCTGATGAGGACTCTCTCTCTATATTGGACATCATATCTGGACACTGATTAGCTGGGACAGTGGTTTGTAGTGTGTCAGGTTGATTCCCATTGGACACAATAGTGTCTGAAGGCAAATTTGGTTCTGTGGGGAGGTTGTGTGTAAGATCGGGTTCTGGTACTTCTTGTGGCTCTGGTTCTGTGATTGTCATGTCCGTTTCATCCCATTCCCATGAGTCATCTGGTGCTGGTGCCACTGGACCAACTGCGACTGTGCTGATGTGGTGGAGGTCGACTAGCCCTGGTTCAAGAAAGTTCCCAGGAACCTGCACACAAAAGGCAGCAAAAAAAAAGTTTGAAATTGTTCAGCAAGGATAAAAAGAAATCGAAGAGGCTGCTAAAGCAAAAACCATGAACCCACATCTAAGGTCTTAATCCTGCTGTGTGTCAAACCTCTTTTCTCTCTGCTGCTCATCTTTCATGTCAGAAAATGTCACATAAAATCATCTTGAAAGGACAAAAATCAACTTGCACTCTAAATAAACCGGGTCACTACTGTAGCAAAGAAAAGGAAAGGAATGAAAAAAATAAACATTAGAACATATGTCTTAAAACTTGTATCACAGCCAATGCACAAGCTCATATACAGAAAATTAATATACCAAGGACTGTAAGCATCTGCTAAAAGTACAGTAAATTTTACAATATAATAATGTTTTTTTAATTTTTTTATTTTATATTTATTTATTTCTATGCATTACTGGATATCTGATTTTCAAAGTCTTGCTAACAACATTTGGACAGAATTTAATTTAATTCACTTCAATTGAGATTATTTATAAAGCACCAAATCACAACAAAAGTCGTCTCAAGGCACTTTACAATGTTTATGGTTTAAGACCATACGGAATATAACAATATATAGAATTATACAGTAAACCCAACAGTCCCACTTGAGCAGTGCTAGGAGACAGTGGAGAGGAAAAACTCCCTTTAACGGCAGCAAACACCTCTAGTAGAACGAGGCTCAGGGTGGGCGGTCATCTGCCTCAACCAGTTGGGGTGAATGGAAAGAGGAGATAATATATTTAATAAATGTAAAAAACTAAAATTTCACCAACAATTTAATCCTTAAGATTAAACTGAGATGTTGGCGTTCACCCCTTACTACACAAGTCATTTAGTCTCAATAATATAATATATAATATTAGTCAATAAGCTTCTGAATATTCATAAAAGCGTACTTTTGTAATGAAACTGGTGAAGCAATCTGTCTAATTATGTTTATTTAAAATCCAGAGAATCCAGTTCCTAAATGTGTTGTTCTTAAAGTACGTTTTGCATTATCACTTAAAGTGCACAGAACGTTTTATTTTGTGCCATGAAACACTGAGGGAGTTGAGGTTATGTTTTTTTCAAATGTTGTGTAACTTGTTTTGGCTCCAGACTCTTTAAAAAGACATGTTGCAAATCCTCTGTCCTTTTTGAGGGTGCCGTCTCGACTCAGGCCTCCATTTGAAAGAGACACACTGACACCCGACTCTGACAGAACACGTTCTGTGATCATTTAAAAAAAAACAAAAAACAAAGTAAAATCAGCCCACCCCAAAGCAATTGCTCATAAATCTCAACACAAATTATTCTGCTCTGGAACAAAGCGATGAATTATTCAAAAACGACTTCTGAGAGAAAGAGCACGGAGCTGAAAACCCTAAAGTAAATACGTAATCAAAAACCTTCAGAAAGCTCGGCTGTCTAAAAATATGCTTAGACACAGGATTTCTTCCCTTCCACAGACATAATTATACAAATTGCTTCGCGTCTCGTTAACAAGAGAGAGGGGTAATTCGTATTAGCCATTCATAGCCTATTAATCTAATAAACTAGTTGGCTCTGTGTGTGTGTGTCTGTGTGTGTGTGTGTGTGTGTGTGTGGGGTGGGGGTGGGGTGGGGGTGGGTCTGTGTAATGAATTTCTATTAGATTTGTGTTTATTCCCCTTGTGCTGATAAGGGACATGGGGTAATGACTGAACTGGGTTTTGCCACTGCAGACACATTCAAAAACACATTCAGCACTGAGGGGAGGAGCTATCAATCAGCTTAATCCAATCAAATTGAGTATTTGATGACCCACGGAAACCTTGTATACAATTTATATCTGTAACTTATCTAATTTCTATAATTTCGTAACAGTTTATAGCTGAATTGCGGGAGTTTTTACAACACCCAAAAGGGGAGGGAGGTGATCCCTGGGGTGCAGTGGCCACAGCGGCTTCAAAACCACATTTTTTACTCTAAAGTGTAGTTGGGAACCTGCCAAACAGGCAGAGCTGGTGAGCTGGCACAGCAGACAAATTTACCATTCAAACAGTGGTGATAATTTCCCTCTCAGACCTCAGCAACATGCCAGCGTCCAGATGGTCCTGAAGCTGAGATGCTGCTGAATTTAGCAGCCTAAAAAGGTCCAAATGTAACCACATTACATACATACATTCTGTATTGTAGATACTTAGAAGTAGTTGTACTAAGATCTGATGGTAACGTAGCACTTGATTTACTATGTAAAATGTTTTAATGTTCCAAAAAGACGGCAGAACTGTACACAAAGTGACTGAACAGGATCCCTGATCTTTACATGAAAAACGTGGTAATTCTTATGTGTGTCCAAACTTAGGACTGGTTGTGTACACAGACAACAGACACAGACAACACGGTGTGTGATTTTAGCCTGCTGTGGCTAAATTCTGACAGTTTGCACACTGCTCGATTGTGTTGCATCAACACAGCATTCCGTCTGTGGAGGGAGACTGGAAGAAAAGCAACAAAAAGAGCCAAAGTTCATGGTGAGATGAACCACAGGCTGAGCCTGTAACGTACGTACTGTCACACATTGACAGTACGTACACTACCAGTCGAAAGTTTGGACACACATAGGAATGACCATGTTTTTCATGAAAAGATACATGTCTTCAGTTGTGTTACCATCATTGCACATGGTTTTCTAATGACCACTAACGATCATTAGAAAACCTATATATACAGTTACACTGGTTGTAGGTAAAATAATGACACGTTTTCTCTGAACACACTTTTACACCAACACTTAAGAGCAGCATGAAACAGCTCATCTTCTGCCTGTGATTATCCTGTGTGTTCACGTTCATGTTCACGTGACCATAATCAGACTGTGGTGTTTACAGCGGCTCCACCTCCCTTTGTTTACTGCCTTAATCACAGCCAGTGACAGCGTCTGTGTGCATGCGAGGGACCTGTGCAGTGTTTTTGGGTGAAAACGGCAAACTTTTTCCTATTAGCTCTGGTTTGACTGCTCCCATTTGTTAGCATAGCATCTGCTGGAAGGCCCAAGGAGAGTGCAGCTATCTAGCAGCGTCTGGGTGATTATTCATGTGGCTGCGCTCTTCCTGGAGCTGCTGCTGCTGCTCGAGTCTCTGCTGGCTCTCTGCTGTACCAGTTGTCAAAGTGCTGTGGGAGCCCGTCCTCACCGGTCTGATTCAAAATGAATAGAACCTCACAGATAAATCACCTCTGCTTGCAGAGTGGAGGAGCAGACAGGCTGCTTTGAATGTAATGCAAATGGTGAATGAAAACCTCCATCTGTTGCTCATAACACCAATCTAAAATATATTTCATAATCGTGAGGAAAGTGTTTGAAAATATAATTTCCATAAATTACAGTCGACTTACAGGTATACTTTGTGAAATCTCATGCCCACAACACCCTGCTCCTCTAATTTAGACTCATTTACATCAAATCAAATGTAAAATAGGATACTTCATCTGCTTTCTGAACAGCAGAACAGACACTGTACTCGTGGAACAACAAGAGAAGTGAGATTAAGACCTGAAGCACAATTTCATCCCCAAAGCCACTAAATCTGTTGCAGATATTCATGATCCTCAGCAGATAAATCTTAAAGAAACATTCTGGGAAAACACCATACCTTCCATTACTGTTATGTTTTAATATAAGTCTACAGACAGATGAAACACACACACCAGCAGCCTTTTCTGCACAATCAAGCTGACTCATTTACACAAGGTCTCTCTGAAACACACATGCACACACAGAGAAACCAGGAGAGGACAATCGTTTTATCACTGAGCAGTGATAGTGTTCATTTGTAAGCTAAACCACTCAGACATACAGTATGCTGCTCTGGTTCCCTACCTCTCTACTTCCCTCCCACCTCTCCCTGCTGTTCCCTTTCTCTCTTTATTCTTTTCCCATCTCCAGTAGAAGTAAAATTACTCTCCAGCCAGGCAGCGAGGTCAGAGTGTGTGGCCCCTGTTATTTGTCTTCTCCACCTTCTCCAATGTGTGTGTTTGTGTGTGTGAATGTACAAGAGTGGGAGAGAGAGTCTCACCTTAAACAACATGCAAACAGCTGAATTAAGCTGATTCCCATTAATCTGTAACATCCATGAATCAGATCATCAGCATCTACAGCTCAGCACAGGTACGTTACGTGGTGGTCCAAAATCCAGGACGACATGCACACACACACTCACACACACTACACTAGGACACAATAACGGCAACAACTCTTTGGTCACGATTTTCAGTCTGAGATCTCAGTGGTGCTTCAACCTAACATATACATTGAGTTTTGTTAAAGGAAAAAATGTGATTTGTTACTTGTTCCAGGAAAAACAGATAAAAGTTCTGAGTTTGTTGTTTTAAAGTTTAGTTTGTTGGGTAGTAAATCCTCAACAGAATAATTAACTAATATAAAGACCCATAAAATAAAGCATTACTTTGTTTGCAACTGGTGGCTGTTTAGTAACTGAATAAAATAGGAGCAGTTTCAAAATCACGTTCGAGGATTTTGAACGTGCTGCATACATTAGCATCTAAACATTCTTTAAATTTGCTTCCATGTAAGCGTGTACATTTGTATTTGGATGGTGGGGACATGTGCTTACCAATATTTTGGGAGGACAGAAATGTCCATTCCAATATTTCAGTAAACAGGTTTGAATTATCTGGGGGTGAAGGTGGAGCTCCCTGTCACCTACAAATCATATACAAAATCCCAGAAATCAGATATTTCCTGTCATAAATGTACCTATCACTCACCTTAGTATGTGGAATTTGTTATTTAACATAACAGAAGCAGCATGTAGCATGAGCAGCAGTCATCAGATGGGAAGCGTTCAGGGACTTTACAGAGCGTGGATCATTCGTGTTTCAGCAGCTCTGGGAAGCTGTTTTGTCCCTACTCTCGCTTCTATGCTCTTGTTTTTGTGTTGAAAAGTTTGATTGCTTGGCTGAGCTAGAATATTTAGCAAAAAGTCAAAAAAGGTCACTTTAAAAAAACATCTTTAACGTTAGGACAATTCTTACTTTCTGTTTGCCATCCAATGGATCCGTAGTCGTACTGTTGATGTGCACATGCTTCTATTCATACTACAAACAAGGATGTGGACATTGACATGTTCCATGTGTGCTCACTACAAACCTTGATGGCAACTTTGGACAATAGCAACAGCAAGAAAAAGAACCCCTGTGTTTGTTTCATTTGTCTGGACAATATAAGAAAGTGATTTAAAAAATACAACAGTATGTGTGATGGCTTCACAAGAGCAGACACCTTCGATACAAGAAACAACCTGCTGTCCTTAACCTCGGTATGTGTGGACATGGAGTCTATCTGGATGTCACGATTATCATAGTGGACATGTGAACAGTAACATGTGGAAAGAATAAACTGGTCTTTGATTTTAAACCTAAACCTTGTGAAACATTGTCTGACTGTCCACTTTAACTGTATAAAAACTTTCCTTCGTTACTTTCCTGCTCCTACACACTACCCTCCTGCTCTCTGTCTTTCCTTCCCCTCTGTCTTTCTTTCTCTCCTCTACAGTATCTGATCTCTTATTTTTGTCTGTCAATTAATTACCCAGGTGTGTACATGTGTGTGCGCACTCACATGCACATGATATTCTGTGTGCTTTTACATGCAAGTATTTATGTAACAGTACTTACGTCACTTGTGCTTGTGCATGTTTGGTGTTCCTCTATTTGTGTTTTACTGTGTCTGCCTGAGACTTAACAGCTTTTTTATGCTTACATAAGTGTGACTGTGTCTGTGTGTGTGCAGAACCCTTCACAAATGGACCCCTCCTTCTGTCTCTATACAACCATATTCATCACTATTAGAAATCCATAACGGCTCCATTGTGCTGCGGCTCTCAGACTTCACATTACAACAGCACTCTGCTCTCCCTCTCTCTGCCTGGCCTGGCCTCAGCAGCTCGGCTGCGGACAGCTCCACCATGAATGATATTTCTCTTAACGGCCACAGCTCTCAGCACTTCACCTTCTCCAATGAGCTGCACACGTGTTGAGCTGTCATGCTGCAGCGTTAAACCGACACAGTGAACAACGAGCGACTCGACCCGGGGACGTGGGACCTGAATCGGTTTGTCGGTTGTCATGGTGACAGAGATGCATGGTATTCTGATACACAAACTGTCAAAGTGTTAAAATCTCATTTGCCAAATTTCTTTTGTTTGTGGAGGAGGATCGTTTTTGTGACACTAATCACACTGGGAACCTAAGATTAGATTTGATCAATTGGCTGCTTCTGGACTGTTTCACTGATTTAATGGTGCTTTTGCAGGACATTATGGTTGTAATGACTGGATATCATTACATCAGTATATTGAGCTTGAACAATTGGCAACTAAGAGCCATACTGCCATGAAATATTCTTGAATTTCCTTTATTCCTAGGTACTCATAGTCTCCAGAGGAAGATAGGTAGAGAATAGGTCCAAGAATTGATCCTTGAGGAACTCCACAGGTCAGAGAAGCATGTGGCATGGTGTTAGGTGAACAAAGTTGAAAATAGTTTTCAAGATGCAGCATAGATCTGCTGCTAAATTGCAAAAAGCAACCAGTGAGTGACCAGAAATCCAGGAAACTCATCAGTAATTCCACCTACTTTTTCATTGTAGTTGCTCACATCATCCCCATGTAATGCTCCAAACCTCTTCAATGCATTTCACTGCATAAATAATATTTATGTCCCAATTATACATATATAAAGAACAAATAAAAGTTGTGAATGTGTGTTTGTTCCATAGTTAATGGTTATTTCACAAGACAAGAGTTGCGTAACTGAAACATTGAAGCTGCAATCACAGCACCATCCGTCTTTCATGCTGCATTTTAGCATCAAATCAAATTGTGACATGCTCACTGAGTGTAACAGTGCGTCAGCTGACTGCCTGCAGTGTAGAGTGAAGGATGTAAAGTGTAAATGTCAGATCTCTCTAACCTGCTGCTCTCCCAGCTCTCTCTTCAGTCTGTTCTGCCACTGCAGCGCCTGCATCACGATTGCTTCCCACCTCCTCTCCAGGTTGATTGACAGCAGCTGCAGGGCCTCTCGGTGCTGCTCCGCCTCTGGGCCCACCTCTGCCATGGGGCCCGACTGTCCCAGCGGTGGCGATTGGAGAGACAGTTTTATAAGAATTATAATGCCTCATGAATCATATGATTAAGTTGTTCATGTAAAGAATGTAAAATCACCTTATCAGCAGGGTTACATTGATTTGATTGATCAGGGTTTCATAAAGACATTTCTGAAACTGTGTTTCTGTTTGCAGAGTAGTTAGCTACCCTGTCTGCTGCTGCCCATTAAAGATTCCTTGCGATTACAGGAGAGTTATACATCTTTTGACTTGTAATGGTAAAGTCAAAGTGAGATCACAAATTGCTGGTGTTGAAGCCGAGATAAGCTAAAGGACTTTGATTCTGTCAGATCAATTGTGCTGTCGTCAAATGCGTGATTTCTTTACCCACCTGGCTCTGCTGCAGCAGCTTCTGGCAGAGTTTCAGAACAGAGGACACTCCTCGGCGTCTGGCTCGCACCTCCGAACACAGAGACTGGTGGGTGACATTGAAGAGAAAAGCAGGAAGACAGAAGGAAAGTTAGAAAAACAGTATTAAAATAGAAACACAACAATGTGATTTTAAGGTCATGGAACACGCATCATTTGCTGTTCTTGGCGCTGTCTGGTACTGTAGCTGAAGTGATGTGTATTACATTCATAGCTTGTTTGTAGTGAACTGGAATGGAAGGACTGGGCGGTTGTTACTAGTGAGAGCTCCACGAAAAGTCACCAAATCCTCCTACTTAAACTCAAACTGCTTCAAAGGAAAAGGTAAAGAAGTAACTTCACAGCCCAGAGTACTTATACATATCAGGTTTTATTTTCATGGTTTTGTCCACCACCAAGTTTCTAGCTCGGATCTTGGAACGCAGCGACATCAATAAATAAAGTTTGACAAACTATGTGGAAAAGCAAAAGTTATTACCGAAATTGCTCACTGTTTACTGACCAACTTCATGCTTCAGTTTTGACCTTTTAATGTAGTTGGACCTTGGACATAAAGCACTACATGGGCTACCACCTGGTGACACATTCACCACACTATTTTCATTTTGTGGTTCCTTTATTTGGAACAGTCTTTTCAAACCAAACTTAGAACTTCACCAGTCTTTACAAAGGCAGGGGGCATTCACTGTCAAGCCAGAACAAAACAAAAAAGTTAAGCCTGAATAAAAAGTGTAATCACATGTTCTCATTGTCTTGCATTGTTATAAATTACCACAACATCTGTTTGTTCTCATGCTTTCTAAGCAGTTTGTTGGATTGAATTACTGCTGTTTCCAATACTTTGTGTGTTTGTAATTCGTCAGTACCTCCTGTATGTTAAGACCTGAGGTGCTGCCATTACCTTTTGCAGATACATATTCAAGCACTTCTAAATAAATCTTTACTCGACTTGTGTCCAGTTGTCCTGTGCAGTGAGGAATTATTGGCGAGGTTTTAACTCTAATAAGTTCTATTTTACTGACAGAAATTATGGACAAAAATATGAAAGTGAGATCCGAGTTGTAAATGATCCTTTAAGCCACAGTCAACAAGAACAAGAACAAATAAGAGATAAATTTGTTTTTATTTATTTATTTTCAATTTTCCACAGCTCAGTGATGTTAAATTCAGGCCATTCATAACAGTTTATTAGCATAAAGTCAAATTCAGTGAACACATCCTTGATCAGCAGAAACAGTGCATAAAATAAATGACAACAGCCAATAACCCTCCCTCAGATTCCTTCTCTGCTCCAGTATAATAAATGCAAAATAGGGAAAAAACAGAAACACAAGGATTGGCAGTGCCTATTATAAATCACTATATGCTGATGAGTTTCCACATGCAAAGGTCAGTGAGTGTGTGTGTGTTTGCATGTTTACTCATGCCAGCATGTGCATAAGTGTGTGTAGGTGAGTGTGTGTGTGTGCGAACATATGCATGTATTTCTGAGTGTGTGTGTGTGTGTGTTTGTCATAGAGAATAGAGGGGACAGCCTTACTCCTCTGCGGCAGGAACCAAACACGTCCAAGCCCCAAACTATTTATGCTAATCCTGCCCGCTTGCTGAAAAGCACTTCCTTTACATTTTCTTTACATTTTTCCAATAAATATTAAACACTATTACAATGAAATGGGATTCTCTTTTTCATACACACACACCACTGCTGCCTCTCACACACACTCAACTCTTCTTCTGTCTTTCATCTCCTCTTTCTCGCTTGCTTCAGTTTAGCATATTTGTGGCTCGCCTGGTTGTCTAAACAGGAGATGGGGATGCAGAATACAGCAGACAGGATCAAGAGGACAAGCTCGGTGTGCGTTTGTGTGTGTCTTTGTGGGGTTGCGGATAAATTTATTCCAAGCAGGAGGTGTGTATTACGTTGAAGAAGGATGCTCCAAACAACAACAAAACGACTGAGTGATACTCGCTCTGCGCCAAATAACTGCAGCAGACAGCATGGAGCCAGCACAGGAAGATGAATTAAAGTAGATTGAAGCTGGAATGACGACAGTCATAACTCTGCAACCTGCTCCACAAAGTCTGGCTCAACAACACAAAGTCGACAACATTGACAACAACATTTATTTAAAAATTTCTTATTAAACCTGTAAAAGTTCTTCATATCAGTCTCTGAGATTTAAGATTTATGGTGTGTACTTTAGTTTTTATTGACAACCAAGAAAAACAAGATTCTCCAAAAAAAACATTTTCAAACTTATTTTCTGTGAGTAGGATGAGTAGGTTACAGGCACTGATACATATAATGTTTATTTATTGATATTTTTTATTATTAAAAGTGCAGTTTAGTCAGTTTCAGATAGCAAAAGTATTTTCTCTAAGGGTTTATTTTTAGACAGAGAGGAGAAAAAGACAATCCTAAGTCTCTATTGTTTCTGCACTGCTGGTTTTTATGCACTGATCCCTCACTCGCCTCTTTCTCTCTCTTTCTGTTTCTCTCTGGCCGGTCGAGCCTGGCTGGGCCCATATTGACTCAGAGGGCTCTACAGACACAGTCAGACAAATATTTGCTGAAAAGCTTTCCTTCAAAATACATGGAAAGCTGAGGAGTGGCCACAGAGAAAGAGAAAGACATGGCGGATGTAGAGGGAGGGATGAGATGGGAAGGAAACTCAAAAAACAAGTGTGAGAAAAGGAGAGGTAGAGCAAAGAGAGAGAAGGAGACAGAAGATTAAAGTGACTTAAAATGAAACAGTGAGATCAAGGAAGATGGAAAAGATAAAGACAACAGAGACCAACAGAAAGAAAGAAAAATAAAGAGACAAGCAAGACACAGGAAATGAAAAAGATCAAAAGAGGAAAGTGCAGGTTTATTCACATGAGAAAATGGGAAATCAGGATGAAGACCTGACTATGATTCTTTAAAACATTTAATGCTACAGATCATGAATACCTGTCAGTTTGGAATGGTTTAATGCAGAAAAGCAGCGTCTGTTCCGGTGAACAGCTGAATGTGGCGAGACTGTGGAACCACTATCACACGATTTCAGCTGAGGGTTACGAGTGTGAAGCCGCTGGGACGAAGAGTCAGTGCGGTCGAGTCAGAGGCTGCTGTACTCATCAGAAAAACTGGATTATTCTTTCCAGACTGAGAGTGAGCTTCCACAGAATCATACAGTATATTTTTGCCTTTTAGTTCCAGCCTGGTTCATGTTGACACTGACTTTTTTATGAGCAAACCAAGAGCGGTAAACAATGAAGTTTTATGGCTGATATTAAAATTTGTTGGGTTGTTTTACTGATGGCATCCTGCATCAACAGGCTGCAAAATCAAATTCTGGTGAGTGACAGTATATCACACCACTTAACCCTGTCTACTAAACTATAAACACGTTCTTTTTCATAAACAAGTTCTTTTTTTTTCAGAAACTAGATGGATTTCTTAACCCTTTCCACTCCAGAGATCCCAGTACCAGGATCGATGGCATCTGTTAAGATTGTGTGAATTGTTGCCACCATTTTAAAAAGGCCGTTCAATGTGTTCAGTGTGTTTAGTATTTTTATTATAAGAGCTAAAGTTAAGCAAAATTTAAACAAAATAACATATACTAATACATAATACATTATTCTGTTTTAAGCCAGACCACAATCTTTCCCCTACAGATATTGTGGCAGGAAAAAAGAAAAAAAAAAAAAACGTTATGTGGGAATATTTTGCTGAAATGTTTCAATGCATTTAGTCTGTCTGTGTCTTCTGTCTCTTCATGTGGTCACAAACTGACTCCATGATGTCGAGGTCAGAGCTCTGTGGAGGCCATATGACCCATGGCACTGAACCTGCACATGACTGACTTGTTTGGGCTCATTGTCATGGGATCCATCAAACACTATTTAAATATCTTTTCCAAATATCTTAAAGTACCTAGAACATATACACAGTATGTACTGTTTGTTGCTTGTAAGATCACTTCCGGTCCAGCGAAGTCTACATTCAAGTTCCAGTAACTGCTTTGCCGCCCACATGAACAAACCCAACCATATGGGTTAAAGCACCAGAACTGGTTTAAACAGAACCACAGAGGTCACGTGTGAAATAGCTCTTCAGGCTCTAACTATTTTGTTGTTGTTGTTCAGGAGTGGGTTTGTCAGGTGAGCTGGTACCGCTTTGAGTTTAATGCCGGCGTTCTAGCAGCACGTCATGCTGAAAAAGGTGGTGAAGCTCTTGATTTAATCAATACACGTTCTAAGACTCTTGGAACTTGGAACTGAAAAAAACAAGAGTGTGGACACAAAACAACATAAATTTCCTTTGCAAGGCATTTGGCTCATCTTTAAAGAAACAGTCCTCGTTCATGTTGATAGGAGACAGTTGAGGTTGTTCTTTTGTGTACGTCCCTTTATGTGGTCATATTGAAGGTCGAATGACAGGAGACACACATAAAGAACAAGTGATGTCTTCATCCTCGTCTGCATCTCCCTGTCTGTCACTCAACATCCTCTTTCAGGCAGGGATGACCGACTCGGGATAAACAAAAAGAAGAGGATCTGCACTCCTCTTTCTCTAATTCCCCCTTCACCCTCTCTCTCTCTCTCTCTCTCTGTCTTTCACTTCCTTCTAGTCTCTCTCAGGCTCGATCTCTCCCACTCCATCCCCTCTATCTCTCTCATTCTTAAATCTCCCTCTCCTAAAAACAAAATCCTCTTAACTCTCATCCACCTCCTCATCTCCACATTCTAATTACCGAGACCTGCCGTGAAGAGAGGGATGGAGAGAGCGAAGGGAGGGAGGGAGACAGATAGAGGTGAGTGGAGGTTGTTGGTATGGTGGCTATGTCTGTGTTTTTCACAACATTAAAGCACAACTGTTGAAATTGGTTGATACTAGTTCAAATACTAGTTCAGCGCTTTACCTTTTAAGACTTTCTGTCATTTGAAAAAAGAAACATATGTTCTCAAATGTTAACAGTAAAACACAACACTGTACAACAACTTTGTCCTAATAAAGTACAAAATCTAATCTAATATTGACAAGATAAGACGTTCAATGCCAGCTTACTGACCTTAACCGTATATGGGGATGCACACTTTCATCAGTCCCATAAAAAGTTCCAGCCGGAAATGTGACGAATACAAGAAAAGAAAATTAAAGTGCCAGAGAAGGTGAGGTGGAAGGAAAAAATGGAAACACTCAGAAAAAGACAAAAACAAAAGTAGATATAGAGCAAGATCACAACGTAATTCCTGTAAAATGTGACTATATACTGCAGCCAAAAACAACCAATATGTACATATTAGTGTTTGACAATAACTAGCGGCTGCAGTCACAGAATATGTCACCCAGGAGGAGGTTTTAGTGGATGGATGGGTCAACAAAACACAGGCCACAGGTGATCAGAGATCAAACCTGTTATAGCTGTAGCTGTTACTGTATCCGGTAATATGATGCACAAATGGTGTGCGAAGTTGAGGAACTAGTCATTTTTAAGGCAAGCATTAATGTTTACTTATCTAGTGTCTAAACCTAACTCAGATGTCTTTGTGCCTAAAGTGAACCAAATAACTTTATTTGCACAGTTGTTTTCCAGTAGATCTAACTGGTTTTTCAGGAGAAGATTGGGGCAGATGGATGGATCAACAAAACACAGGACCTTCCCACAGGAGATCAGAGCTCAGGTCCAGTGTGAAACATCTGGAAGTAGTTGGTTTTTACGCAAACCATGCACATGCTTAAACCCCACTAAAGCTCTTTGTTTGCACAATTGTCCAGACTGTGCAGGGTGAAAATAAGTGCCATTTTTGTGCCCGATGCCAAACGGCGCTTGTCTCCCTACAATGGGGTACTACAACAAACTCTCATATGGGTCACATTGGAGAGCAGGGACAAACAACCTATATGGACCTTAAAGTTGGAGGGCTTGTTGCCTGTAGACAACTTAATGGCAAAACCTGTTCATGTAAGCCTCAGTCTGGTGCTATCAGAAATTTCTGACAGGAATCAACTTAAAACCAAGTCCAGTTGCCACTGAGCAGAATCTTTGGGATGAAAGGAATGATGTTTCCCTCCTGGTGAAAAGAACTACAGTGCTGACAAAGCAGTGGCAACACTTAATCAAAGAATTCAACTAATTAAAAATTATACATACGTGGTTTCACTCCTTAACTATAATACCAAAAATATTCTATTGTAACATCTACAACTCCAGCAACAATATGTAGCAGATGAACTGAACCTGGGCTAGTTTTTGACAAAATACAGTGTAGTACTTCTAGTACTGCAAAATAATTTATGTCTACAGTTGCAATTATTGCAACTAAGACAAAATGGATGCCGGCATGGCAACATGGTCCAGCTGCAAAATCCTGTGTCACAATATTATAAACCCTCAAGCAGTGTTAAACCTTCCCTCTGAATCAATATACACCAACCAATGAAACTTAAAGTTAAGTTAATACAGGACAACAAGCAAAACATGTAGCATCAAATGTGGTGCTCTTGACTATCCCATCAGATTTGTAGAGTTTTATTCTTTGGAAGGTTCCTGGTTTATTTTATTCCGGCAAAAGGTGCTGTACATCTGATTGTGTACTGCAGTTAGCATTGGAGAACTTAAGCTTCTTTAGAAATAACAAAATGGGTTTTGCAGAGAAATCTTCCTTAAAGTATGGTGTTGAAATAGTGTTTCCACACCACTGAATCTATTACAAGTCAGTACAGGAACTCAGGCGTGGTATCAGTACGAGGATAAAACAAATTTCAAGTCCTGAATTCTTGTATCATCATCTGTGCAGTGTTTTGATGTCTGTTACCAACATGCCCCAGCCAATGCTGCCTATTAAGATATTTTAATACAGGACAATACAACCTTAGTTAGACGTGAGGACAGAGAGAGAAAGTAAAAAAGTTAAAGAAGTAAGGGAAAAGGAAGAAGCGCAAAGGAGCGAGACAAAAGCAGCAAGAGAACCAGAAAAAATAAGAGAGTAAAATACATTATAAACTAAAGAAATGGGACAAAATAAGAGAAACAAAGATTCTAAAACACAGCAAAATACAAAGTAAAACAACAGAGAAAGGACGAGAAGGAAAGAAGACAAGGACAAACTGTAAAGTCAGGAGAGACAGAAATAAAGCGAGACAGGAAGAGAGTGAAGGAGAATTTTGGCTGCTTACTCGGTGACCCAGTGGATATTTCAATCAATTACCATTAATTAGAAATCTCTGATTAATTCTATTTGTTGATTAAGTCAATTAAAACCACAAGCACTCGTTATCGCACAACGAGCCTAATGAATTCCTGTCGACAATTTGTTCCCACACACATATTCCCTCTGCTGCTGCTAATACCGCCTACAGCTACCCAAACTTTGTCGTTTGCATACTCTTCCCCATCTCTCCCTCTTTTCTCTCCTTCTCCCTCCTCATTTGACATTTCTTTCTTCCTTCCTGCAGTGTTTCACTCTCTTTCTCTCTCCCCTCTCGCCTCCATTTTATCCTCTTCTCTGCTCTCAGTCTCTTACCTACTATCTGCTTGTTACTTCTTAATTTATTTTTGTTTTACTTTCATTTCTTCTATCTGTCCAGCTGGATTTATAAAACAGTAAAAGTTGCAGTACAACCACATTCTGCTGCAGGGGTTTGTTCAAGAACACCTTGACAGTTGTTTTTGAGCAAAAGGGGTGTTTAAAGTTCCCCTCCTTCCGAGTTTGGAAGTAAAAATGCCCCAGACACAACCTTAACCTCAAAGCTACACATTCCTAAACCGAGGTCCAGAAACCTTGAGGGGTCCTTAAAGACTCCAGGTACTGTGCACTATACAGGGCTTTAAACCCAAACCACAACATCCATTTAATATTTGAAATCTGGATTTGAATTTAAACTCAGTTTGGGGCTAAAATCTTTTCCTGTTAGAAAAAAAGAGATCTTTGATTAGTTTCTGGACTAACTAACATTATCCCTAGTCCTAAAACACAACGAGCCTTTGAACATGTTAGTTTTACCAGGATGTGTGAAGCAGCTCAGAAATGCTATCAATTAGCCTGTTTATTTTAGTTCTGATTTTCTAGAACCTTTAGTGAAAAAGGTTTTACACTGATTTATTTGCTGAATTTTTGCTTGTTTTTGGGATTAGACCCCGTGACCTGGTTTGCCTAACAGTGACCCCTGCTCAGACTCTGATCTTGCCCTAGCTACATCTGCCAGTCCAAGTGTCTGCACAAGTGCACATGTTGAGTTTTAGTGGTGCCAGAAAATGTACTGACGAACGAACGAAAGAAGAAATGTAGTACTTCATTAATCAGCAGTTCTGATTTGCACTGTAAGCATGGACACTGACTTCTGCTTCTGCCCTGTCAGCCCACTCACTCTCTCCAAAATAACAGCCATCTTTGGGTTTTAGGTCTAGTTGGGGACAGAATAACAGACCTCAAATTCAAGTTTGCCAGCCCAATAGTCTTGACTGTTCTGAAGTGACTCACATATAGCTGGACTGCTGTTAGCATGGTTAGGTTTTAGGAAATAGCCTATCTAGATCCTTAACATAGGAAAAATGAAGAAACCTTTTGCATGGATGGTTAAAAAATAAAACATATACTTGGACATTTCTAACCTGAAGCTGAATATGTCTAAGATTTAAAGCGTTTTCAGGTTGCCCTCTAAGATTATCTGACTTTGCTTTGATAATATGCTATATATCATTCTATAAGACTTCTTCAACTGGGTCAAACCACATTATGGAATGAAACTTGATGCTGTGCTTGCAGTGACCCAGAATCCATCTGTCTCCTGTTCTACAGTTAGAAACATCATATACACTATTAATGGGGTCTGAAAATCAGCAGGATTTGTTAAAGGCTTTTAGAGCAACTGACTGAAAACGAAAGCAGACAATAAAGTAAGATGTGTTTCTCCCACTCACTGTACCGCTGTGTTTGTGACATTTATGGTAAAACCTGCCAACACATATGCATTAAAATATCAGTTCAGTGCTCAGACAAAATGAGAGCTCGACTCCCAATGAGACATTTATGTTTTGTTTTTGGATTTCTCCAGATGACTCTTGCTAAGGTCAGAGGTCAGACATCACATAATCCTGTGAGCAGTGATCAAAGGAGGTGAGAAAATAAATGTGTCAAACCTACTTTCTTTTTGTCACAATCCAGTAAAACCAGGGAGGAACGGTAGTTAACTTTTTATGCTATTGTGAACGGCAAAGTCTATCTGTTGACGAAGACAAATTCATTCCAAAAAGAAAGGCAAAAAACAAAAAAAGTCCTAAGTCAGGTCATGGTAGCAGGTTTAGTAAGGTAACCCAGACATCCCTCACCCCAGGCACGTTCTCCAGCTCTTTCTGGGGGATCCTGAGGTGTTGCCAGGATAGGTGAGATATGCAATCTCTCCAGCGTGTTCTCAGTCTACCCTTTCTCTGGATGTCCAAACTCCCTACCCTAACTATAAGGCTAAGCTTGAACGCCCTGCAAAGGCAGCTCATTTCAGCTATTTGTTTTCACAGTCTTATTTTTTCAGTCACTAACCAGAGCTCATACCCATAGGTGAGGGTTGGAACATCAACTCACCGGTAAATCGAGAGTTTTGACTATCGGCTATGCTCCCTCTTTGGTACAATGTCTGCATTACTGCTTACCCTGCACCCTGCACCAATCCGCCTGTGGATCTCTCGCTCCATTTTGAACAAGACCCCAAGATATTTAATCTCCATCAATTGAGCCATAGACTCATTCCTAACTTGAGGAGAGCAATCCACCATTTTCTGACAGAGAACAATGGCCTCAGAGGTGCTGACTCTCATCCAGGCCACTTCACACTTGGCTCCAAACCGCCCTGGTGCATGCTGAAGGTCAGGGTCTGACGAAGCCTCAAAGTCTGAAGCCAAATAAAAACAGATGGAGAAAATCCCTGTTTTTGGAGGGTGGGCTCATTAACTATCAGTCATGTATTTACTGCACTATGGTATTTATTCATATATAGGTATTTTAGCATGAGGAAAACCAACAAAAGTGTATCATAAAAACTCTACTGCCATGCCAATTGATGGTATTCCATATGTAGCAACTCTGCCATAGGCCTAAAGTAATGAAATCTGGGCTTGAAAAGGTTTCGTTGTTTGATTAAAGGACATGTTTGTTTGAGGGGGAAAAAAAAAAGTCTGTGATACAAACGGCTGAGCGGCCTTCATGTGAAAGTCACAATTACTGCTGACATCATCAGGTTGTATTGATTATTGTAAGTTATTAGCTGAAGTCCTCCTGCCTGCTCGAGACACAGGATGAAAGCTTTACTCTTAAAATATTCATCAGCAGTAAACAAATGGAGGATATATGAAGTCTTTGAGAGTGAAAGCATTTATTGTTACTCACTAATGCAGCAGAGCGAACACGCTGCACCGAGTTAAAACGCTGCTATCAATAAAATTCAATCTCTTTCTGTCTGCCTGCATTTCTCTGTATATTTGTCTTTTCAACTCTTTCACATCTGTCTTTTTCTTCCTTTCTTTCTACATCTCACCTTACAAGACAATCTCTCTTTCCTTGATGGTCCCTTTGTTTCTCCTTCCTCTCTCCATCTGCACTTCTCAGTCACTGCTGCTATGATTTCTCTTCCTTCACAACCATCTTCTCTATCTCCATCCTTCACCCTGTGTTTATCCCGTGTTTCGTCTCTGTCTGTTTTAGTAGATCAACAGGGTTTCTCTCGGTGTCTCTATCATTATGAGTGACCAAAATAAAGGCGGGGTTTTGAGTCACTTAAACGTCTGGATATTTTAAAGCAGGATAGGCAGACTGGGTCTTGGATCCTCACTACCTTCCCTTCGGAAATGTGGAAAATCCCACTGGTGTTTTCAGACAGCAGTGCCATTTACCAGATGTCTCAAATTCTGTGTTTTATTTTTTTAATTTTTTGAAATGTTTGGCAGAAACAAATGTCTGACTTGCTGGTGTCATTTTAAGTGGTTTTAGAGCTCCCAACATGTGGCAGTCTCCAGAACATCCAGAAGTTTCTCAGAGTGGCACTGCTGTCCTACAACACAAGCTGGAGCACAAATATATCATTTCTTTTTTGCAGTTTCAGACACCATGGTCCTCTTGCTTTTTCCTGCGCTTTCCTTTCTGAGTTCCTAACTCTTTTCTGCTTTCATGTTGTTTCTCTCTTTCCTTACTACTACGATCTCCATCATTCACTCACTCCACCTCTTTCAGTTAGTTTGTTCCTGTAGATTAAACATGTTACCTTTTCCTTTTGTATTGTCATCTTTCCCTTTCTCTCTTTCCTTTTCTCTTCTTGTCACTTTTTACTGCCGTCTCTTGGCTTTCCCTCCTTTGCTGAGCTTTCTCCTCTTTGCGTCCCTATTCTGTTTTTGAGTCTCTCTCTGTCTCTACTCCTTTAGCAGATGAAAGAGCAGAGTGTTTTCTTCTCCTCCCGAGCAGATGAAGATGAAAGTCTGATCTGTTTGTTGATGCTGTTACTGTGGCAACCTCTCACCTGTTTGTTCGCCTTCAACCCCTAACGAGCAACTCTTAACGAGAAAACACCTCTTCAAAACACCAACGGGAACACACACCAAACACACACTACTCAAGAAACAGACAGAAACAGAACTGGACTACGAAACACACACCGATGGGCATAATCAAAAGGCACATACAAGCAAACGGCAGCCTGTGTTCTTGGCAGGGAGTCGGTGGATCTTTAATCCTCATCGTGCAGCAGGTATCGATATCAGAGCCTCGCTGTCACCTTCTATTAGCTGCCTGAGAGACGGTGATGGTTAAATCTTCGGTGGTCCTAGATCTCTAGTGAGCCTTCTGAAGCGGGTTTTAGAGCTTTAGAAACCAAACACTGTGTCTGAGATGTGACGAGCAAATAAGGAGAAATGCATCTCAAGATACAGTAATTATCAAGTTGTCTAATTCCTAAGGACCCTGACACTAACAGTTGAACAAAACTAGTTAAGGTTAGATAATTAGCACTAATCTTTACTTTGAGTGAACTACTGCAGCAGGTGCTGTATGGATGCACAGGTGTAAAATGTTTTTACTTCATCGGTGTTTGTCAGTAAATAGTTAATACAGAACACACATCTACAGCTCCCTTCATCATTGATAGGCTCGGCAGTTTCAGACAGAAAGAGCAGTGAAATACTGCTCGTACGCCAGGTATTAAGCTTCTCTTAGGACATTAAACTGTTTCATTGCAGATGAAATGTCACAGCACCCGTCAGGAATGACAGATGTTTCTGAATTTGACTGTTAAAGATCAGGTCGCTTGGAGTTTCTTCTTGTGTTTCTGACAAAACAATCCTCACTCAAGATCTAATTCTTGGGCTTTCCCATAGCTTTCAAGTCTATCACATGGTCTGCATCAGCAAATACTGTAAAGCTTGTTGAGAGGTCATGGGGAGAGATGTGTTGAGACCAGTAGCTGTTATGATTTCAGCTGCGTCTGCTCTGCAGGTTATGAGATTTGTGTTTGTGACATTGCTCACAGAGGTGAAGGAAGATTTGTTTGCATAATCTGAAGAGTTTACAGAACAGATTTTGCACGGACGTCTTTACTTTTGTAGAAAACTGTTTGACTGAAAACTGTTGGTAGTCTAGATCTGAGGTTCTTTCCCCTGCGCTGGTTTGTGGTGGAGGGAGAAATGTCAGAGAGCAATATCTCAAATCCTACACAAAACAGAATAAACCATTTAAATGGCCAGACTCGTGCAGATATATACAGATATGTGAATATGTGTCAGGACAACTGTGTGGCTGCATTTGTGTTTTATACTTTGTGTGTGTGTGTGTTTTCTTTCAAATGTGTTTGTAAATGTGAGTGTGTACTCCGGCGACCTTTGCCGACCCCTGCTGCTTTCTCATACAGCCGTACAGTTATAAGCTGCAGCACAGAAATCGAACCCATTTACGAGTCCAAAAGCCAAAAAACAGACAAATGATCGCTAAACGACGTCTCTCAAAATGGAGCCTGTTCTCTCCATTTAGCCCCACTGTCTCTTTCTCCATACAAATGATGGCTATCAATATTTCCAATCTTCATTTCTCCAGAAGCTCAGGGCTCTTTTTTTCTGCCAGAAATCAATGGCTTCCCACTGAGAGCTGTGACAAGGATCAAAAGTACGAACAGAGTGATTCACTTTCTTCAGATAAAGTCTCGTTTCTAGACAGTTTCATCATTTAGACAGCCTGTGTGTGTGTGAGAGTACACTGATGCACGTTGCAATTTACAGCACGACTCTGTCAAAAATCCCTCCCCACTGCTATGATGTTTGGTGATGTTACACAAGTTGTACCGACGTGATTCATTTTAAGACGGAAGGATTGTAGTGATTTTGAAACATTAACCATGAATGGAAGCTGCATAGTCCAAAAAAGTGACTAAAGCACACAAAGTCTGCACTTTCAGCTTTTCTTTGGTCTCAAATAATGAACTCCTCGCACCATTAGAACCACACATTACAACCAAAATAATGTACCTGCTAGTTACTGCAATACAGCAAACATAGTATTATATCCAGCCACAGGATATGACACTGGTGTGCTCTGATACCTCAGGAGTCAAATTGTGAACGAGAATTTCAAATGTAAGAAAAGTGTCCAAAACTAAACAAACAGAAAACACTGCAGAAGACGCCCGAACTGACGAAGAGGTTCATGTTCTCACATGTTGTTATCTAGTTCCTGTCCAAAGCCCGAAACGAGAGACAACATGCTAAATACATGGAATATTACAGGAAGATACAACAAATAAATCCTGCAACACACTGTGCAGCTATGTCTTAACAGATGAAAGTAAAAGAGACAGGGAATGGCACACAACAAAGGTGAACCAGGAGTGTTAAAGTTCATAATCAGCACCTTCAACCCCCCTGACCCTGAAACCAGGACAAGTAAAGTATAATAAAGTATACTACAAGGAAGTAAAACATCACACACAGTGTGACACTGCACATGATGCATCTGATCATTATATATTCAAAAAACAAATGTTCACGTGTTTTCTTTAATCAGTACAGTCTGTCAGTTTTGTGTGACTGAATGCATCAGTTTATGTTGTGTGTCATTGCATCTTTATATTTTTATGTATTCATTTATTTGTGTCTGTGTGTGCGCCTCATTTGCATGTTTCTGTGTGTGCGTCTGTGTGTTGACTCGTCAGTACGTGTGGGCACGTATACATACATAAATGAATTAATGCACTTCTGCGTGTATGCATTTCCATTTCAGCATGCACACTTGTGCGACTGTGTGAGAGCTTGTTTTTCTGGTTGTCAGTCACACGGCGGGGCTAGGCTAATCAGCGCAGCTAGCTGTTCGCTGTGTGATGTAGGCTGATTAATATCCTGTTAGCGTCCCGTGGCTTTTAAGGCTAACTGCTGTTTCCTCTATACATCCATCGCTTCAAAACAGCCTCGCTTTCATCTGGCCTCATTAAGACGATGTATTACTATACTTAGCAACAACACACACACATACACACACACACACACACACACACAGAGCAAACATGTTTTTTGAAAATACTTAGTGTTGATTGGCCAAAGCTTTGTCACATATCTAATAAGCAGCAAAAGTTAGTGAAGAAAAGTAAAGTGACATGAACCTACACGTGCACTCTCTGCAGACATTATTTGTGTGTGGTGTATAAAGTTTTTACCAGTGCAGTTTTGTATATAATAAATGCTCATAATGCACATATAGTAGTCCTGTTCCTTTACTCCATTTACTGCTGTAGATCAACGATTTCTCTGCACGCGATGAATAAATCAGGTGATTATTTTACCTTATCTTAAATGCTATACACATCAGGGAAAATTTATGACAGTTAACAGAATAAATATGTTAGATTTCTATGATTCAAACGTCTCTATTCAATTATCTTTGTCGACTTCAGTTTCTAGAGATGGTGCTGAGCTGAAGTTTAGAGACTTTAAGTCAACAGAGCTTTATTGCAGGATTAATTAGGGGTAACAATAGAATTTGTTTAATTAACATAATAAATTAAATATTTTAAAGGCTGAGTTACACACCTCACTTCCTAATGAAATACTGTATGTAACTTTGTTTTTTGGAGATCAGACCCTATTTTAGAGAAAAACACTCCTAAAAATGACGGTGACCACTTTGCACAATTGCTCAGTATTAATTTTATGCTGTGAAACATGAGCTGCAGGTAGTTTTCTACAGACCAATATTTGTTCTGCAGAACTAAACTTTCTTAGGTTCTCGGCTGCCAAACCGACCCCCAACACGCTCGTCTCAAGGCCAACACCACAACAAGATCACTGAAACGTAGCTCTTCCTACCTTGAAGCTCTGGAGCTGCTCTGAGGCGTCTTTGTTCTGTCTGAGGCAGGAGTTGAAGATGAGCAGCTCGGTGTCTCGAAGCCATGCCTTCAGCTCTTTAATGCGAGCCTCCAGCTGCTCCAGCAGTGAGGTGGTCAGTGGGGAGAGGGCTGAACGAGGGTTTTCCACAGTGACGCCTCCACTGCTGACCAGCAGAGAGTTCACGTTGGCTGACTGGTTCTGCTGGGAAGGACTGGGCGCTGAGTGCTCGGAGAGGATTTTCTGAAAGAAGAGGAGGAGAAAAAAGGAAATAAAAGTGGGGAGTTAGTGCGGGAACATCTTGTTGTGTCAATATTCCATCATGCAAAGTAACATATCAATCAATACATACACAGCCATTAATCATTTACCCTCAGAGATGTGCAGATCAATAAAAAGGGGGGTCATGACTTCAGTCCTAAACTGCTGGAGGAGAGTGTGAACATTAGATCTGAGCTGATTTCTGTGTCATTTACGTCACTGCTGCTGTTAAATATTATGAGGTAATAATCATATTTGTAGAACTTGTTTGTGGTTTCACTGGGAGTTCGTTTCCTGCCTGTGTTTGATTATCCGCTCTTTAGGTTATGTATATATATTTATTTCTTTACTGTAGCATTACAGCCCACCTCTCTGGCCCTGGTCACCTGTGACATCTTTCTTTTACTTAGCAGCACAAGCGTGACTGCGAATGTTGTGGGAAGAGTGTGTGGACAGGATTTAGACGACCTCTGCATCTGTAATTCAAATGCAGCTTTCAACCAACAGAACAGTAGCTCTTTATTTCACACAGTGATGTTACTCTTACCATATATTTAACAAAAATATCCATATTATAATCATGTCTTTGTTTGTAGGACAGCCTGCTATGTGAAAGCAGAGCCTCCTCTCCTCAAAATATGATCCCTGAATCAATGATATACACTGATTTTCTCTGCTTTCACAAACATAAACTGCCCAATTATTTCATTTTGATCACTTTTTCAACAGCATGTCCGGAATATGTTCTGTACAATAACATCTGTTGCACTATAAAATGAAGTTTTTATGACAGAAGATTTCATCCACTCTCAGTTCACACTTTTATAGTTATTCATTTGAGCAACATTGCTAATGCAATGAATTAGCTCGATGTTGCTAATGCTGTCATCATCATGCTGGTGTCTGTTGTTATTGTGTTAATGAGGTTGCTGCTGTTGTCGATGAGCAAGGCTTCAAGAGTGTAACTGGTGTTTTTCCAGGTGCAAACGGATCAGCTGCTAATTCTGAGCTTCTAACAGCTTCACCTACAGAGCTGATATTCACACGCAAAACAAAAGAGCATTTAGACACAACACAAAATAAAAGAGTGTTTGGTGAGGAGCGATTTCTGTTTCAAACAGGAACAACAGAGAACAACAAGAGTCTGAGAGGGAGAGAGAGTGTGTGTGTCTGTGTGTATAATAAGCTCTGCAGAGTAATTTTCTAACCCCTGTTGATCACACAGTTAGACACAGCAAGCAACTGAGAGACTTGGATTTAGGCAACTGTGTGTTTGTGTCTTTGTACACTTGTTTTTTTCTGAAAGGTGCTCATCAGTATAGAACAAACAAACTTGTGATGCTCTTTGCTGATAATGACAAGCTCGGGCCAGAGTTGCTGGGCAACGTTATTAGCAGCAGGCAGGATCCAACATCGCTAAGAAAACAGTACAGAGCAAATGTGAGTTGTCACATTGTGCTGTGTATTTAGCAGTTTTGCTCTTAGGCTTCATTCAGATAGACTGGGTTTTAACATACATTATAAAGCAGAGATCTGCAGGGCAGGGGTGGTTTGGGTGTACACCAATCAGCCAGAACATTATCATCACCTGGTATTTTTGACATGCATCAGTGCATCTCAGCTTGCTCAGTATTGGGCTGCACAGACTGGTCACACACAGGGAAATGAAAGTCCAGGTGGAGAGATGGATGGAGTGTGTGTTGAATTTCTTGTGTCTTTGGTTGTGACGACAAAGTAAACAGCAACAAATGCAGCATTCACATTACAAAATAATCCACAAGGAATGTGTGGGTGCATGCACGTGATTGGTCAACGCAGCTGGCAACTTGGCAACTTGGCAACTCGCAGGCAAAGCTGAACCAGATCCAACTTTTCCTCTGCACAAGGCTGCGTTGTTTGCCGCTGCTTTGCCTGTGATGCCAACTGCCGGTGAACAAAACACCTTCCCCCACTGAAGTGAATGGAAAAAAGGTTGAGTTAAACTGTTTGAATGTGGCTTTAGTCTAAGGAAAGCACAGAACACACAGAAATTGGGAAGATATTAAAGTTCTGTTTTAGTAACGGCTTAATTTTTCACCTGAACAGTACTGACACAAGGCAGGATGGGATCTTAATGATCAGTGTCTCGGTGGATTTGATGGTAAATGTGTGCTGTAAGAATGGTTGGACAAAGTTCCCATGAACTTTTATTAGTTCAGTGTTTCCTTATGTTATGCTTCGAATTTAATTGTGGACATTTACATGGTAATGGAATCTAGTTGCTCTGTTATCAGTTCAATTCTCAATAAATAAGAATATTCCTTTAATATTCCTCTGTCCTTTTTGATGTTTTTGTCAAACTTCAGTGAAGGTGATTTTCTCTATGATATCTCTTTTTTGCCACTATATAATTATAAAATACAAATACAAACTGTCAGATTTTTAGAAGTCATAAGTTTTAAATTGCTTTTCCAGTTGCTTTGATTGTCTTTGGGACTGTGTTTTTCGTGTGAGTGAATCACACTAACAGTATTCTTTAAACTGCTAGTTTTTTTTTTACCAAGCTCTCCACTTACTCGCTTTGATTGAAATAAATGTCCTGTTCACTTCCCAAGATTCAGCAGAACCATCTGAGCACTACATCGTGTTTCATTCAGCGTTCACATTGTACTGTTTTCAAAAATTTAAAGGACCAGATAACCAGTATCTTGCAGTTCTTGCTACGACTTTAACAAGCGGACATAACAAGAGTAACTTTGAACACAGATCTGCTTCTGAACAGGCCCTGCATGGGTCCCTGCGGCTGATTTGCATATGTATGTGTTTGCACAAAAGGTATTGAGTCGTTGGTATAGCAGCAACTCGCCCTCCTGAGTGGAAACACTACTTTAGCTGAACTCTGGCAGGTAAAACCAGCCCATTAGACGATGAAGAGGGGCGATAATAGGACCCCCTGACCGGTGAAATGTGCAGTTAGCTTTGTGCTCAGAAGAGACGACGGTGATTATGAGTCTGTGGTTAGTTTGGCAGAGACAAACAGAGAGGGAAGGAGAAAGAGAGAGGCGGAGACACAGGACATAGAAGGGATGTCATTTAAAAGTACATTTATCCCAGACACAGAAATGACAACGCTAATTTTTTTTCTGAAAATATGATCCATTTTCTTTTCTCTACAGGTGGTTCTGGTGATAATGTTCACACTGCAACGACCAACAAATCACCACAAGTCTGTTTATTTCCCACAGAGCCAAGCAGCACGACGCTGAGCTGAGGCTCAATCAGCCACGATCACACCGTCAGATTCATGGCCTTTTAAAAAAAATACCATCACAGTTTTAACCGTCCCTTTGCAAACGTGTTCTGTAATTTAATGCCACACTAGATGTAACTTACTTCCACACTGCATCTGCGAAAAAGTCTTAGATAGAATATTTAATTCCGTTCTGACAGGATTTGAAGGTTGAGGTTAAGAATCTGATCACTGAACACTGACCTCATGTGAGTTCTTGCAGTAACGAGAAACCACATCTGCAGACGTTACCATAGCGTGAGGTTGACTAATAATGCAGAAAGCTTCTCACTGCACATCTACAAACTGTACATTAACAACAACACGGTGATGAAGAGAATGTAAAAGCAACTGAGGGGAAAAGAACTGTGGAGAAAACAAAGAAAAGAACGGGGGAGAAAGATGAATGTGAGAAAAGTGAGAGAAAGTAAAAGAGAGAAATGCAGGGAGCAAATGAAACAGGTCCATTGGGAGAGGCTGAAATGAAAAAGAAAATGAGCAAATAAGAGAGATAAAGAGAGGAGGAGAGCAAATGAAACAAAGAGAGAGATGCTGTGTTGTTTTTTTTTAGTGGACTCAATTAACAGGAGTCTATTTTCCCTCTCTCCTCTCCTCTCCTCCTCTTCTCCCTGCAGGTTGAAGTGGCAACCAGTTCATGCCGCCTGCATTTTAGAGTGTTGATGGGAAAAGGACAAATACGCAGATGAAAAGATATTTTAAAGTGTTCGTTCACTCGACAGATGAAATGAAACAAAGCACACTTGTTGTATTTTCATGTTACTCAGTTATTTTGCTCTCATCTCGTGGGGGGAAATGTATTTACAGTTTTTCTCAGTTTGCAGCCCAGATTCATGATTTATCATATTAATCTGACTTTTTTTCTTCTTGTCAGGAGACATTTCACCATCATCGCTGCTGAAGTTCAGCAATAACACATTTTCTATTTGTTACTGGCTGTAGAGTTTAGTTGTTAGTTTTAGTTCATTTTCTTCTCCTTCAGGCGGTGGACTCTCATCTATCTGTGTATATGCACATACACTGTGTCTATCCTCACACACAGGCTCTGACCTTGAACAACTGCAAAACGACAAATTGGTGCCAAATTCCGCAACAGAAAAGATGAAAGCTAATTTACAACCTCTTTATTTTCTTTGTCGTTCAGGTTTTGTGTGCTTGTCCGTGTGTGTGTGTGTGTCTGCGTGCGCACGCTCTCCATCATAAATTCTTCATAAGGCCAGGACAGTTCAGAGGCGAGGCACAGGACATCAATTCCACTTAATTCCCAATTTGTGTCAGAGCAGCAGATGCCGACGCCAGCACTGATAGGCCTGTTAATATGCAACTCAGACGCCATGTTGGAGGGTGGGAGGAGGGGAGGGCGGAGGATATGGAGAAACACAGAGGAGAGACCTTCGGATGAATAGTGAAAATTTAAGAAAAAAAAAAAGGAGTGGGGAGGAAGAAGTGAGAGAGGATGAAAAAGGAGCAGAAGAGCAAAGGAGAGGAAGTGGAGGAGGTGGAGCAGAGCGATAAGACGTAGAAAGAGGAGGAAGAACAGAAAGTTAAAATGTACACGTGTGTGTGACGGAGAGAGAGAATCTGAAAAGAAGAGCAAGAATGTGCGTGAAGATTCGCAGTCATCCAGGTGAAGTTGTCTAGAAGTTGAGTCATCGCAACTAACAAGGTCAACAAGGTCAACCTAACAAGAAAAATTCCAGTTGCCATGACTCAACTTCTAAACAAGAGTAAGAATGAGAAGGAACAACGTCACAGGAACATCTGAGGAAATTTCATTTGCCAAACTCATTCTCGTCTTCTTAAACGTCCTGTTATGTTGATAAGTTCACTGTAAATGTAAATGGCAAATGTATCAATGGAGAACAATCAATAAAACAGAACCAAACAGCAGATTATGTCCGATCTACAACATCCACTTTTCTTTTCTGTCTAAATATGCAGCCTTGCAGCACAACATTCAGTTTTTGTGTTGGCTTCAGACGCTCATAACGCCAGGGAAAGATTGTGGACTGGTTTAATGAAGAAAAATACAAGAGGCAGCGTCTTTATTATAAACATCTTTCCTTCACCCCAACAAGTGTTCTTGTCGCCTAAACCCAACCTGCCTCTGGACTCTTCAGTCCTGCACAATATACAACCTCCATCAGTCACAGCCACCTCCTCGTGATTCACTTTCTGTTACTAAACGTTCCAAAAATACATTGCATTACAACATAACTACTATATTATATTGTTTGCTGCAGAAACTTAACTGTGTCTGCAGTTTGGCTGCACAGAAACAACATTTTTAGGAGACAGAGTTGCATGTTTTCTGTGGCATTTTACTTGTATTTTTGAAGCTGCTTAAAATGATTACTAGCATCGCTACAGCCAGTGAAAATGTCCAAATTTTACAAGCCCAAAAAAAAGAGCACTTGACAACTAAAACTGAGAAGCTGATTTGTCTTCGTCAGTCTGAAATGTAGAACTGCTTGTTTCAGAAATTAGCATGAGCTTCAATCATAAATCTGAGAGTGGTATCATTGGGATGAATGCAGTTGGCAGATGGAAACTCTGACAGTAACCGTAAAAAACACGGGGCTTTGAAACCAGTCAAGGTCCAAACCCTGAAAAAGTGCTTCAGATCAGATCAGAAACTGTATGAACAAGGCTGTCCATGTGTTTCTGATCAGCTACTGTAACACAGAGATGGATGATGATGGAAAAGCAGGGGAGAGAGAGATGAAATGTGGCTGCTTCACTGTCTCTTTGTATCACTAACTAAAATCCCACTGTTCCCTGATGATACACATACACACACTTTGATATTTGTTTGTGTGAATCAGCCTCCAAATGTCTTTTTGTCAGTAACACAATTTTAATCACAGTCTGGTTACTGTGGCAGAAACACAAACACACACGGAGAGAGAGAGACTCATCTGTTGCTGTTTAATTTCCAAAATGGAATCAGTTTCAGCGAGGTCGATACATATGCACACACAGACACACTTCCAATCACTTTGCATATGTGTGTGAGACCATGTGTGTGTGTGCATCTTAAGGGACTACAAGGAGACACAACACACGCACACAGATGGCGCCTGCTCCTCCGCTGTAATCTGTTTGAGTGAATGAGCTTGGTGCGTCGACGCGCCGCTGGGGCGGCAGGAGAGAGGAGTTTGTTTCTGTTGAAGGAACAAAGTCACATCGTCACATTTCAGCCTCCTGATGAGCTGCCGCCAGCTGTCAGCGCCACCACAGACCTGGAATTAATTTTCACACCCGGGTAAAGACAAGAGCTGCCAACATGCCCATCAGCAAGGCAAACAAACCTTTACAGTGTCTCAATCCAAATACAAGAGCATGCAGGTGGGCGCTGTTTCAGGTTAATTTTCTCATAAACAGTGCTACGTGACTGACAGTCGAGGTTCAGATGAACTGGTTCCTGTGCACATAACAAAACCTAAAGAGAGAAAAGTCTGCTACGACTCTCAAGGTGCGTTTCAATAAGAAACAGAGCTTTGAATGATCCTGCAGTGAGCTGAAGCAAACTGAACAGTAATAAACCTGGTCTGGATAGATTCTGCTACCGCGTCATAATGTTTACTGAAGCCTTTGGAGCTCTGATTCCCTCCTCTTACCGACTTCTCCACACAAAGAGGCTCAGGCTCATAGGAACTGTAATAAAAAAAATATTTAGACTCAGGTTGAACTGTTGAACTGTTGAAATTAAAGGAGCAGTTTAAGTTTTTATGAGCTGTCTGTAGCACCTCACACTGTTCTAGCTCTGACTTGTACAGTGAATATTTTCATCCCAACAACAAACTGACAGGACAATTCATGACTGAGTCCCTCAGTCAATCTAACCCCTACAGACGCTTCTCTGCTTCCCGATAACCTTGTTCTCGAAGTAAACTTACTCTACACAGGCACAAACGTCACCTGTGTGATCTCAGACTTTATCGACTTGTGTCTCCATTCGAAGGACTGATGTTCATGACTGTAAACCTACACCCAACAGCAGTGAGCACTGTAAGTGTTTCTCGTTAGCCCCATTAGCCTCCTGTTAGGTTTCAGCAGACATTTGTGGGTTCTGGGGTCTCAGCAGTCGATTTCAAACATAAAGGTCCAAGAACACTGGATCCTGTGATGTGATGTAGTCTATCATTGCAGATTTATTTGCAAGACCATCATGTTCTCCAGGTTGTCAGCATTTACTTTAAAGTGCACTTGAGCAAGGCACAGCGCTGTAGTCAGAGTTGGTGGCTGTTACCATGATAAAACTGTCTCTCTTCATACATTCCTCCACACAGTTAAAGGCCATGGTGGCAGCAGGGCTCCTTAATTGAGACAACACTAATTATCATCTTCAAGTTCTAGATTAGATCAGTGCTGATTAGTCTAAAATTAGACACACACACACACACACCAACAGAAATATCAGTGTGAACCTCCAGACATTATCTCTGTGTTTGGCTTATCTCCAAGGTGCCACTTTTGCACTCTGTATTTCTAAAACTTGACGTGTGTGTGTTTGTGTGTTACCTCCAGCTGTCTCCACGTGTGTGTCAGGTTGTGTATTTTGTGGTGGAAGTTGCTGGGTAGTTCGGCGCTGCTCCTCTTCAGAGACTCGGCTCGGCCCAGCAGGCTGGCCTTCCTGCTCTCCATCATCATCAGCTCAGAGTGGCTGCTCTGGGGACAGACGACAGGACGGACACACGTCACACACGCGGACATAACCCAACTCGCAGGGCGGTTAACTTCACTGTTCACTGGCAATGGTTGCAGACACGACTGTTTCGGTTTCTCATGTCCATTGACAAATAAACCAGCCTCATCTCCTCGTTTGACATTCTGTGCATAGAAGCAGCTTCAAAACTCTTCAGTTTTAGAGACACTTAACTTTTTTGTTTATTAGATACAGTTAGACATATATGACACATAGTGGACAAACCTGCCTTTATATACTCTGCAGAAGGACTTCTAACTTCCAAATTATGCCACAAGACTACAGAGCTTCGATTCCTCCAATTTCTCTGAGGCAGCTCTCGAAAAGCAGACAAAGCATGACGATAATAAAGACATTTTGAGATGGCCTGATATGTGACTCAACAGATTTTAGCTCGTTCTATTGTTAATTCTGAACATTTCTGTGATGCAACATCGTTAAGAGCAATGCAACATTCTGCAGAATTGTTCAGTGTCAACACTTTTTAATGTCAACCGTGTTTCATAATGCACTTCCTCACTGATGTGACTTGTGCTCAATATGTTTGAAGCAACTGAATATTTTGTGAAATACTTGGATTTAATTTCCTACAGAAGTTTTGATGCATTTTCACTGTGACTCTGGGTCTCGACTGGAATTCGTTGTAGCTTCTTTGAATCCAAGCTGTTGAAGCTGCCATCCTACACGGGGAGGAAGCTTCGCAAGCCTACAGGTGGTGAGTGTATGAGAGTCAAAGGAGAGATTTTCAGTGGAGTATTCCTTTAACTGGTCTTTGAAATAGGAACAGACCCTTTTTGTTGTTGTTGTTTTCAGCTCATGTCATGATGAAATGTAAGAGTTTTCACCACATTTCACTCACTGCTTCACCTGCTTCGACCACATTAAAAGTAAAACTGTCGCACCTCTGCTGCGCCACAGTCGCGCAGGAATCAAACAAAGCAGCAGCACTTGATGGCAGACTGCAAAGTCCTTTATGGAAAGATTTTAAAGAAACGCTCCATTTTGTACCACCAAGTGTTGCTGAGTTGTTCCCTCCCTCCTGGTTTATTCTGTTTGTGCGCTCTGGTCGGGGAGCGAACGAGCTGCAGAACAGTTTTCTATTTTTGAATTTTAAGAAATCACTTTTTAAGAAATGGTGGGGAAACATTTTGACATTTAAAGTCATGTTTTGTCACAGATGCCTACATGGTGCAGCTGGCTGTTCACATCCTGATCATTTACTGCCCATATTGAACACACCTGTAATGTTCTTATTTGTATTCAGTTAAAGGACTCCTGCATCCAAACTGTTTCTTTAACATCATGTCCCTGCACTGTTTCTCTTCCTCTTGCTAACTGCAGTGAAATAGTTCCGTCCAACCCTGTCTTTCTTTCTCTTTCTCTCTCCTCTGTTCTTTATTTTGTGAATCACTTCATGTTTTCTTGCTGTTTCTCCTTCTGTCCTTGTCTATTCACTTATTGCACTCCCTCTATTTTTCCAATTTGTGGCTCAACACTTTTCCATCTTTATTTTATTTACTGTAACACTCCCTCAGCCCTCCTCTTGTATTTGCTTAATTCATCCATCTTTTTTCCCATCACTTTCCATCTATCGTCTCTCTTTCTTCCCCCTTTTCAGTTGTTAGCGTAACTCTCCTTCAATGCCTCCACTTTTTTTTTTGCTTAATTTCCCTCCTCCTCCTCTCTTTTCTCCTCTTTTCATTTTCTGCATCGATAGCTACTTGATTCTAGTTTTCCCTTGTCGTTTATCATTACCGCCTGGCTCCATTTGAATATTTAAATGTCTCTTGTCTGACTCAGTGTGTGTGAGGACGTTTGCATGTGTGTGTGTGTGTGTGTTTTTGCTGTGCTGTCATCAGAGAGGCGGCGGCCATTTTTCAACGTCGCCGATTCTGATGGAGATGCTATCGCTCTGCGCTTCACGGCCATCCATCCCCTTCACTTAGCTAATAGCCACGCCGCAAGAACGAAAGATCGACAGCAAAAAAAAGTGACGAGTGGAAGGTAAATATGTCGGCGTCACACTCATCTAACAGTCAGGAAATTATACGATTTATTCGCTGATGGCAAATATTGATTTAAAAAGGGGAAAAGGAGCTGGTGCGGAGGAGGAGAGGGGGTAGTTTTGTTGTTGTTGTTTGTTTGAAGGATGCTACTGATCCAAAGTCAAAGAAAAGAGGGGGGGGGAGAACGGAAGATAGACATGCCGATTAAAATGCATGAGATCCGAACTTTGAGATAAGTGCTGAGAGAGGGATCTTGGAGAAATGGGGAGGTGAAGGGGAGAAGAGGGGGGGGTGAGAGAGAAAGAGAGGGAGGATGCATGGATGGCTAGTTGTGATGTATTCATGCCTCCAGTCAATCTCCATGCAAGGGTGGATTGAGATGCACAGGCCTGAGGACGGAGAGCGAGGGAGTTAGAGAAGGAGGAGAAAACGGCAGAAAAGCAACAGAGGTTGCACAAAGGGAAAAAATAAATAAAGACAAAAATACAGTAAATAGATGAAGACAGAGGACAGCACGTCCACACTGAGACTCAAACACTGAGGAAGCCATCCATACATCCTGGCAACACCCACCACTACTCAAAGTCTCCCATGTCACCAACAACCTGACAAGTGAAAGGAAAATTCAACTTTATAAGAATATTCACTGATGCAAAAGAGCAACAACCTGGTGACGAACGTGTTGATGTCCTGATGAAACTGAAGCACACACTACACTTGACTTCTACACTGCTGTACTCCAGCTACACAAAAGTAATACACGACATAGCTGTTGCAGTCAAAAGCTTGTAATTCATACTTTGTCTTTAGTGTCATTTAAAGTGCTATAAAATGTAAAAGTATGACGTAGTTATTGTTCTTCTGGAAGAAAAACACACCGCAAACTCAGCTGGATTTGTTCAGGTCAGGTTCAGACATGAAATACAAGAAAAATGTGGCCTGATCACTACACCGAACAAGTCCTGAATAAGAAAAACATGCATGAAAACACACGTGTGGCCGGTGTTGTGTCGATAGCTGCACAACCTGAAACCTGAAAACAATGTGATGCTGAACATGACAAAATGTGTTAAATCAGAACACAGTGGGATAGTATCTAACATGCATTGATAGTTTTTGGATAAAACAATGAAAAAAAAATTGGCACATGCTGTCTGTGGATGATTAGAGTTTTTTGGGTTTTTCTTTTATCCAACACTTGATTTAAACATTACAGAATCAATCCAAATGAAGTGCTACTTGGCAACAAGTCATGATGAAAAGTCACAGGCTCTTCTTTACGATTTCCTGACGCTTGTGAGTGTTGAACTGACAGAGGTGGTGTTGCTCTGTTTGTTCGCTTTGAGTGGGTTTTAGCTTTCAGTTGGCTAAATCATAAAAATTATATCAATGTAGATATTTTGTGGTGTGACTGGTTATACTGACACAAATAGAGACGACACCTTACAACTGTTTCATACGAGGCTTGTGTCACCTCTTTCAAACAGCACACCAAACAATTGGCGTTTTCAGATTTATCTGTGCTGCAGCCTGTTTTAAAATAAGCTCAGTATCAGGAAAAAAGATTCGCTGCATATCAGGGGCCAAAAACAGAGAGAAATACATGTTTAGAGATTCAAGCAGCTTAGTGTAGAGGCACACTGAGAGAGAGAGATTGTAGATTTCCTGAATCTGTTTCACTTTTTACTTAACTTTTATTTAACTAGGAGATATTCCTTTCCACCTCTCCTGTTCTTTATCACTCTCAGGGTTCATAGGGGAACTGGAAAAGCAACTGTGACCTCTAAACTTTTGCTTCTTCTCTCTCAGATACTTGGAAATCTCATCATACAAACCCTCCTGCTGAATTCAACTAAAGTTTCTGCGAATCAGAACATCAGACTGTGATGGAAGGTAAACATATAATATATATGTGTGTGTGTATAATGTGTATATATACACATTGTGCTTGTATGCCTCCACTAACCAGTGATGTCTTAGTTTACACGCAGGCGTTTCTAGAAGTGATGAGAATGGGACATACATGAGGTCACAGTGACCTTTGACCTTTAACCACCAAAATCTAATGAGTTCATCCTTGACCATTGACCAGTGACTGTGCCAAATTTGAAGAAATTCCCTCAATGCTTTCCTGACATGTTAGTTCACAAGGACTGAATGAAGGAGAGGTCACTACGATCTTGACCTTTGACCTTCAGCCACCAAAAATGATTCAGTTCATCATCATCTCCAACTGGGCATTTTAACCAAGTTTGAAGAAATTCCTTCAAATGTCCGAATGATCACATTAACAAGCATCTAAATCTGCTCCTAATTTCAAAACTTTTTATGTGGACTGGAGATAAATGATTGTTCACTTTGCTGCTGACTGGTCAAAAAAAAAAAGATTGGTGTAGATAACGAGCCAACTGCACACAAACAGAGAATATGTTGACACGTTCACACACCTTTAAATCGCAGCGTTTTGCAGATAAACGCACAGATTGACATCACGATTATGATGATCAAAATATAATGTTAAAATATGTTAACGTGGGTGCTGCGTTTTTGTAAGATGAAAATAAACAAAGGATTACTCAAAAACAAACAAAAATGTTGGTTAAAACAACAAAAAGTTTAAAACACATCATAGCAAATGTAAAGAAGCAATAAAAAAACGTGATATTTAGCAGATCAGTCATTTCAAAATCAAAAATCTTGATATAAAATTGTTAATATAGGTAGAAAATTCTGAGGAAAAATGAAATTCAACATTATATGTTTGATCACATAATCACAAGGGAGAAAACGGGGGACACACGCTTGATGAAACAGATGAGAGGAAAAGAGGGGGAGGAGAGGAGCGAGGAGGAGAAGAGGGGGGGGGGAGAAAATCAACAAGCAATCATAAGTTTAATTTGGTCTCCATATTAATGAGCACGGAGCTGAAATGTCAGCAAAAATGCAGTCATACATGAAAAACATTTAATGCATTTTGAACATTCGTGTGGTTTTTTTTCTCCTTCTCTCCTCTCGCAGATTCATCTTATCCGCCAAATGAGAGAAGTCAGACGGAGGCTGCGTAACGGAACGATTTTGTCGTCGCGGCAACTAAAGTTCGCGGGAAGTGATAAGGACGCCTCTTCATCACCCTCCTCATCACCATCATCTTTCTGCCTCTCGTCTGTCTTTGTGTCTTCATCCTCCTCTCAGGATGTTCCCTCTCTTCCTTAACACTGTGTCTACCTTTGTCTCTATCCTCTTTCTCTTCTGTTCCCTCTGAGCCTCCACGTTTTCTTCCTAAACAAAGCGATTGTGCAATAGTCTAGTAGTGTATTCTTGCTTACATTTGTGTGTGTCTTTCTGTGTGTGTGTGTGCGCCTCGGTGTCTCCGGGTTGAGATGGATGTTCCACCAGCTCTGAAAGAGCAGGAAGTGGCTCTGTGACACCCCATTTATACTGCCACACACTTCAACCTGTGTGTGCACGTGTGTGTGCGTGCATGTGTGTGTGTGTGCGCGTCCTTCTGTGGTCTTTGTGGAAACCGTCGTCGTGAGGACATTTTGGCTGCTGCTCAGAGCTGTTTGCAGGATAAGACGTGGTTTTAGGGTTAAGAGGAGCCCGTTTATCTTAGGAATGCATCGAATGAATGAATATGTGAGACGCAGAGGAACGTTTACGCTACAGATTCTGCTTCATTTTGTTTTTGAAAAATATAATAGTCAGTTTCCAGCGTGATGTCTGTCAACACTTTGTACAAATTATAGTTATTACATTCAAACTTATGACACATTTTCATTTATTTGACATTTTATTTAGCTCTAACTTCAAGCACACGTAGGACAAGTAGCTCTTCAAGTTCAATCCTGTTTTTATCATTTTAGAAATAGTGCAAAAATGAGACTTACGTTAAATATCAGTGATGCAGAAACTGTTGTAAAGCCAACTTTCTGGTCTTAAAATGTCTACAGACTGTTCAGAATTCAGCTGTTCGACCACATTACACCTATTTTTGCTTCTCTCCACTGACTCTCTCTTTATTTCAGGTCAATTTTAAGATTTTATTGACGACCTATAAAACTATAAAGGCCTGGCTGCAGCCTACATGTCAGACCTTTGAATTCCATATGAACCTTTATGAAATGTGAGATCTCAGGTGGTTCAGGCTTCTGTCTGGACCAGCATCCTGGAAGAAAAAGAAGGGGGAAATACTTTTTTTGTGGGACTGCATTGTTTTCACTTTGTGTTCTATTTCTTAAACACTCACAAATGCTCTATAACAAGAACATTGTTGGAATATTGGATAATACAATAGATATGTTTTGGTTTCTCTCATATTTATGATCATTTCGAGTGTTTCTGCTTTTCTAGTTTCATAATGGTGTCATACTAAAACTCTACACTGAAATCAAACACAAACTAAACTCTGCTTCTCTGTGTTGCTGTGAGTTTCTGAAAGTTTCTCTCTCACCAAAATAAAACACTTCTGTTTGGACAAAAAAAAAAGCTGAGACTTTCTCTCTTTGCAAACGAGGCGTCAACAAAAGGCCCGGCAACACGTTTTAATTGTCACCATGGAAACTAGATGAATGAGCCGTTTGACTGGACGATGAAGACGGCTCGCCATTCAGCCTCACAGCGAGTCCCGTGTGAGTGTGTGTGTGTGTTAGCTGGGAGGTCATTAGTACAAAGCTGGAGGGGTGAAATTTCTAACAGTGTGTTGCGATAGAGAGAAACTGAAAAAAGAAGTGAGGCAAGAAAGCAGAGAGAAACATCACAGACAGCTGAATGAATGCACATACTAATAACTGTCCATTCAAAGAGCAAAAAGGAAAAACCAATGAAGAGTCCCCTCAAGCATTTATGGGGTTTTTCTGAAAACCTGAAAATGCTCCACTGTTGCAATATGATGCTTTATTCACATGATTATATCATAAAGTTAATTGTTCGTTATTAGTTTGAGTGTTGAAACATCCTGTGTGATCGTTGGTTTTCTAGGATAAATGTATTGAGGTAAAACTGGCCTGAAGCACATGTGATTATTTGTTATTATAAGAAAGAGTAAAAGTGGTTTTTTTTGTAATGTGCAGGCCAATTGAAGGTCTATAGGTACATTTGTTTCAAAAAGTGTCATGAAAGCTGTGGGATGCTGCTACTGGTGTTGGTGCCAAGTGACCTTTGACTCCCTAAGAACCCTGGAAATTCTTACAGTCACATACATTTGAAAGCATGCAAACACAACTGGGTTTCATTCCGTTGGAACATACAGTTTAGTAGTTCTAGGGTTAAGACTAAATCAGCGTATAGAAATAGAAACATGTTTGTGTGTGCTGCTGACCCCATAGGAAGCTGGAAGGATGGATCACACTATTGAGACTCTAAACAAAGACCGTCTTTATATGGAGAGAGAGACAGAGCGAGAGGGAGAAATCGAGCATGAGTTAGTATGTGTATGTGTAGGTTTCCAGCCTGTGGTGATATTTTGCTTTGCTTTTATCCCGGCTCTGTAAACCAGACTGTAAACAGAAATCCCACACTGTTATGGGGGATTGTTGTGACCTAAAATGCCCGATTTTAGAGCAACGTTACTACAGAAAGTGAAATTCACAAAAATAGTCACGAGTTAACTATGTCAGCTTAACCACATTATTATTACTGGAGCCATGATGTCAAAGCTTTTTTGTACTATTGTACAAACCACAATGACACTAGGTCTACATAAAACTGAGATTTTAGTTACTGGTTCAAAAGCTCAGAGACCGAAACTGTCCAGAAAATTAAATCCTCTAAATCCTCTACTTAGCCTGAGCCAACAAGCCAGAAACCTCGGGATCATTTTTGACTCAGAATTTAACTTTAAGGCTCATATCGAGTCTGTCACCAAATCTGCTTTCTGTCATCTTAAAAATAAAACCGAGGTGTGGCCACGTCCCTCTCTGAGTGACACAGACAGACGACTGTAACGCTCTCCTATCTGGTCCCAAAAACAAACTGGTTGCCTGCCAGTTTCAGTCATGATTTTGAAATTATTGTACTTGTTTTTAAAGCACTTCATGGTCTTTTTCCTGTCTGACAAGCTCCCCGTGTATGAACCAGGATGAACCTTTGGCACAAGTCTATTAATTGTCCGAACGAGGATGCAGATATGAGTTTTTACAGTCTGAGAACTACTGAGAGTGATGATGTTTTTAGTCAGAAGCTTAAAACCTTTTGATGAATATATTTTATAGTTATTCTTATTCTTCTCCTAACATGTTTTATTGTATTGTTTTAATTTTTTAGGCTTGTTGCTCATCTGCAAAGCACTTAGGTGTATGTGTCAGAGAGCAGGGAAAAACAACCTACACCTCAGGATAAAGATGCTAAAGCACTAGCTGCACCTGTGAACGACAGTTATGAGCGGCGCTGAGGACATTATAAGAGTTAAGCTCTACTGTATTAGAAGAACTAGACACTATGTGAAATGCCAGCAGCAGATTCGATACTAAAAACCTGGAACAGTCATGTCATTGTCACCACTCTAACAATTGATTGTTGATTCCCCTCCTTTCCTCCCCTCCACCCCTCCTCTCCTCTCTCCACTCCGCTGCAATGACAGAAATGTAATAGCACGGCTCAGTGTGTGTGTATCCAGCAAACCGACCATGTAGCCTAAACGACAGACAATCTTTATTCTAATGAAGAAGGTGCCAAGGTCAAATGGAGAGCAGGGTGATGAATGGAGAAACCACATGCACACATGCACATGCTACGTGTGGCTCACACCCAATATACTGTGTGTGCTTCATGTTCACACACCCAACTCCTCCATCTCTCTCTGAAACAAGCACACATTATAGAAGCAGGCTGGTGTTTTCTCCTTACGGTGGCGTTAAGCATTATTCTCACAACAAACCATCGCTGGGAATAAAATCTGTTTGCAGGTAGAACAAAAACTGCAGTGTGTGCTGGGTGCAGTCTTTGCAGGTTGTTGCTTATTTGTTCTTCACGCTTAAATTCAACGATCAGCTTCAGATAATGACACCACTGTCCAGCTTCTCCAAACAGCAGGAGGATGTTCATAAGAAAACCACCAACCACCCTGAATGAAGGTTTGTGATGATGCTAGTTACAAAACGTTTGTTTCTGGTCCCACATAGATCCTTATATTCAGTGAGACACATGCAGCATCCCTTTAATGCAATATTCAAACAAGTCGGACGTAGGTCTTTTCAAAATAAAGCTCCTTCCACTCTCTTGCTGAGAATACCTATATACTTTTCACCCTATTGATTTAAGATGATTCTGTTGGGATTTGGCACGATATGAATAAATTTAACTAAACTGAATCTTTCACTCAGGTCAACTCATATCTTAGAACAAACTGCTTTTTTTTGTCTAATTTACTTTAATCTTTAGTTGCTACAAATATTCTGGTGATAAACTGCTTTAACTGTTTTTGCTGTGGTAATGACTATTATTTGGTTTTGTAATACATTTCTTCTATAATAGTTGAGGCATGGAGATGTGGGTGAGCAACATGTCTGTATTTGTGTATTTTTTAGTGTACGTCATGTAATGTTTGTATGCATTTCATTTATGTATTTGTGTTTTAGGACCTCCTCAATAACGACATGCTACATCTCCATGGGCTATCTTTTCAATAAGGTTTCAATAGAGGATGTGTCAGGATGTGAAAGTGCAGTGTGCAGAACATAGGTGACAGGTCAGGACAGGTCAGCAGTTTATCTCAGGGCTGCCATACAGACAGACAGACAGACGACCATTCACACCTCTGGGCACCAATTAACCCTTAGTGTGTTTTGGGATTGAGGGAGAAAATCAGAGAATGGCTCATGCACCAGGTGGACAATTTCTGATTTTAAACATTTTAAAGTGATAAGACTTCATTGTTTCTTATCTTTCTAATTTTACTTGATATACTGATAGAAAACAGTTTTACTTTCCCTCCCTACAATGTCGAAAAATGGTTTGGTCTGTATCACTACTGTAGCACCTCACCTCCACCTCCAGTAAACTTTACAAATGGCACCACAGGTCTGGTATGAAAAAAAGACAAAGAAAAGTTGAAGCTTTAAGTACAACTAAAGTTATTAATTAGAAGTTAACTAACGTTAGTTTAAACGTGGGCACACACAACTAGCTTTACATTTACCATGTGCGTTATAGCCAGTCAGCGACACGCGTGGGATTTTAGAGATCACATTGTCGTGGGCACATCTGCGCAGGTCACAGCCGTGGCTTCGTGATTCAACCTCCAAAAACAAATGCCCATACTTAACCCTCATGCTGTGTTCATTTCATGTTAAACAATTTAGTGTTCCCGGTCAAAAATGACCGTTCCATCAAGACCCATCATAAAAATGTAATAATACATGTATTATCACTACTTGTTATGTTAGATATTTTTATCAACTTGAGTTCTTGTGGAAATTACAAGTTTTGAACTTCTACTTGTTATTTATGGCCTGTATGGCTCATTGACCTGAGTTTATACATCTTGAATTTGAGTTCTAAAAACATAATTTCTGGAATATTTTGACTATAAGTAATAATCAGATGAAACATAGTACGCTGTTTATCACAGACTACTTTGTGTCAAAGCTACCGTGGACATTTGTTTTGAAACCAAACCATTAAAAATTTTTATACAGTCACATAAAGTAACACCAGTTGTGTTCCGGGTCAAAAGTGACCGGGAATATTTAATTTGTTTACAAAGGAAATTATCCCAAAACTACACTTGACAATTTCAAAAGATCAATATCTTAGTACATTAAGGAACAACTAACAAGAGCAAGAACATTACAATGTTGTGTCCCTTGACACATTATTATGCAGTCATCTCCAGAACCCCACGCTTCCCTTGGTTCTTTTCAAGAACACTGTCTGCAGGTTTCCTGGTATAAACTTGGATATTCCAGGCATAACTTGTCCTGGCATCACATGTTGCCCACATCTTTATGCCATATTTAGACGGCTTGCTTGGCATATACTGTTTGAAAGGGCAGCGTCCCCTAAAAGCGACCAGACGCTCATCCACTGTGATGTTTGGACTTATGGATATTTGGGTTATAGAGGAGTGGCAGGCCCTCCACCCACTTGAATGTGACAGTAGCCTCAGCATCACCATCATCTTCATCACTAGATTCCTCCTCATCACTTATTTTTTGGTCTGGATTATATTCCATGTCGTCTTCAGTTTCTAACACTCCCTCCTCTAATCCATCCTCACAGTCAGTTTCCTGACGTCTCTCCTCCTCACCAGTGTGCACATGTCCATCTGACAAATGAGGATGTAGCTGAGTTCGGTTTTTTACACTAATCGTGTTTGTGGACAAAGTCATCGAATCTTAGGTCAGTCTGATCAAATTAACTACATTTTTCAGAGACAAAACTTTTAAAACGGTCAAATTCGACTGGAACACAACATGAGGGTTAATCTAAAGAATAATTTGAGATTATGATATCTGTCACGCAGATGACACACCCCTGCTCTGACATATCTGAAATAATTCAGCCTTAACCTGTACTTTCAGGATCCAGGAATCACTTAATGACAATCTTGTTTTGGTAGGAAACTTCTAAAATAAAAGTCTGATTGGTTTGAATCGTGTTGCAGCTGGTTGTTTGAGTCTTCGCTCGGTGTTTTAGAGGGAAACTCTCCGAGCGTGTTTACAGCCAACCTTGGCCTGACATTGGCTCGACGCTCAACGTCAAACTACTTTTATTTCTGTATGAGATTCCGGCTCGTTTCTGTGCGAGTTAGCGTCAGGTTTCAGTCAGACGAAGTTCCTGGGAAGCTGAGGGAGTCTCAGGAGAGAAGAGTTACAGAGGAAGAGAGAGAGGGAGAGCGAGAGAGAGTTGGTGAGATGCTGCTGAGTCGTGTCTCTTTGTTCTAAAGCAGATATATCCCCGACTTTATCAAGACTGACAGAACAAACGCACAGGAAACAGCCTCCCACAGGACACATAATCCACACACACACACACAGATGAGATGAGAGAAGCAGTGAACACACAGAGACACACAGAGGTCTGAAAATGTGAACACACAAACACTGAAACACACGTAAGGACATTTGAGAATGTGCAGAAACACACACATGAACTCAAACACACTCACACAGGGGTGACAAAGTGAACACAGCAAGGTTGGAGATGCACACGGCAACACACACACCGGAAACACACACAAGTGCATGTGAATGCACAAACACACACGTTGATGGGAAAATAACACACATTTTTATGACATCTGACCACACACAATCATCATGAAGAAGAGCACGTGTGTGCACATACGTGTGTTTAGTTTAGTTAGTAAAGACTTGTCCATGTGTTTCTTTACAGATTCTTTTTACTGGTTAACACCTGTTCAGGTATCTGTGATGCTCAGCACACGTCTGAGGGATCCGCTTACTGACACTAATTACCATCAGACTTTTGCACCAACACAGTGTTTAAACTTGGCAGGTATGATATTTATTTACCGAAACAATAGCGTCTGCAGCTGCACGGTGGCTGTCTTGAAGCTGGTTGTGCACGTCTAGAAAGTAATGGAGCACAAAAGGACACAGAGTTTGTGTTGCAGAGAGAACGCCCACAACTGTACATTCATCTTGTAAGGTGAATGTTACATGGGCAGATATATGAAATGTGAACATCACTGAACGAATGACTTCTAGTGAAACTTTTAATCTACTGAAATCTGATATGACTACGGTGGGATGCTGTGTTCAGGGCCCAGAAACGTGTCTCTGTCTCTGACAGCTGACAGCTCACCTGACACCAGTTGTGTAGTTTATACACTCACATCAACATGGCAGCAGTCCTGTTGTGTGAGAATTACCGCTGGTTACAAAGTGTTGTCGTCTCTTTGTCTTAAAAGGACTATAAGAGGATTCTGAAAACCGCTGTCCCCTGTCCCCAGTGAAAACGACATGAACGCAAATACACAGACACACTAACAAATATGCAAACTATAAAAACACACAACACTATGTGAACACATATGTGAAAACACACTCGAAATCAGACAAACCTGAGTGAGAGGCGGAAAATATGCAAAGACACACACACACCCCCACACAGTCCCAGAGGAGTTCAGCTCCCTGCTCATATAACAGGCAGCGACAAACGACAAAACGCGACATCGGGACGCGTGACCCAGGAAGCGTTTGACTCAACGCATGCTGCCAGACACACACACACACACACACTGTACACACAGCAGACACACACTGAGGCAGCTGCAGAGCTATGCAGGTCTCTGGAGAGAAGAAAGGGGAATATCAGTCTACAAAGAAAGAGAAGTGTGTGTGTGTGTGCAGGAGACAGAGATTTTCCTGAGCTGCAGGAAGTTTCTTTTGTAGGATAAGGAGAGATTTTTACTGTCTCAAAGTGTTTTCTTAATGGCTGAAGACAGATTTTTCTTCCTCTCTCTGTCAGGTTTATTTCCTTCTTTCTGTCCCACCTTAAACCTACAGAGGTTCCATGATTCTGGGTTGAAGAATGCAGAAGGATATTTTATCGGTGTTATTCATGTATTCTTTGTTCTGTTTCTTTTCTGTTTCAGTTTGTTCACGTCCTGTTTGTTTTTTTCTTTTTATTCACTGTACGATAATTTACACCTCCCTCTCACATTTCCTCCTCCTTTCTTGATATTTTAACTGTTTCTTACCTTCTTTATTTTCTTCTGTCCTTCCACCATTTCTACCTCGTGTCATTTCGGTCCTCTCTCTTCCTCTGCTCATCCTTTTTTAAATTCTCTACTCTTTCTTCCTTCCATTTCCCCTTCCTTATATCATTCCTTTGTCACATCTTTACCCTCACGCTTTCATTTTAAATTCCTTTTTTCCTTCCTCCCTCTTTGCTCCTAAGTAAGAAAGCTGAAGGTGTTTTCCACACACTGACGTTTGCAGCAATAAATAACTTTTCTTCTTTCTTCCAATCATCTATTCATTTTTTCTTCCTGCTTTCTCTCTCTTTCTTTTTATCCCCCCCCCTCCCCCTCTGGATGGAGGGAGGTTGGGAGCGTTAGCAGCACAGCGAGGATTGCAGCAACAATTACATGTGAAATTAGCCTCGCCTCATAGCCTGCAGTATAATTCCAGCCTTCTGAGGCGTGGCAAAGTCATCTGTCTCTAATTAAAGATTCTTTCTCTCCCTCCCTCAGTCTCCCTCTCTCAGGTTAACATTCATCTTCATTCATTCTTCCCTTTCTCTGGTGGTGAGAAGGTGTGTTTCCAAACCTAACTCGCTGCAGGTCACAGTTTTTAGCACAGAAAACAAATTATTTCCCATGTTTCCATTTCATTTATAAATCTTTTTCTTTTTCTTGTCTTCATTTCTCTGTTCTTTCACATTTGCCTCTTTCTCTACTTTTCTCTCATGTAATAAGACTGAAACATCAAACATACCCTCAACATGTAGTTTATAACACATCTTACTGTCACTGGTTTACACACCACACTACAAAACATCAGCCATCATCTGTTTCTGCTGTTAATTTGACACCAATTTACTTCAAGATGTGATTTCAGTTTTCACTTTTTAGAGCTTCTGTTTACCTTTCTGCACAGTGATGATCTCCAAAATGTTGCAGCAGGTTCGTTAGAGAACTGACACCTCTGTTTGTCTCCTGTCTCCAACCAAAAGTCAAAGATAGTTTCTTTAAAGTCATCATTAACCACGTAGCTTTAGTGCAACATAATGGACAACCTTCCTAAAAATGACATTTGAATCCCAAGAAGGTTTTTGTAAGAAAGTAAGTGCAACCATTTAACAATAAGGTGTTCCCAGACAGATTTTTTTTCTACTGTGGTTGTGTTTTGGAACTCACAGCACAGAGAAAGACAGTGCTCTGCCTTAACAGAGAAATAATTAACTTCATATGTGTGTTTATTTCACTTTTAACCACTTCACTAGCCTTTAACCTAGGTGCTTTTCTTGCCTAAACCCAACCACACACAGGATTCTGGAGTCATTCTCCGGTCAGTGCTGTGCATTATACGCCCTCCGTTCACCCCTAACACCTCCTTACAAGTCGCTTTCTGTTAATGCAGCGCTTCATCCATTAATGCAATACGCCTGAACATAACACAATTACGTTTGCAACCAAAACATAATTGTGTTTGCAGTTTAGCTGCACAGGAACTTATTTTTTAGTAGACAGGGTTGGAATAAAGGACCATTCTGACACAAGTCTCCCTCTATGTTTGAGCGTCATGCACAGTGATGGTCACCTGATGCTGAGGAGCTCTTTCCTCCTAATTCACATCTTCTGCTACCTGCTGAGCTGGACTATTATACACATTATACCTGTTGTGCAACTACTACCTGCAACATCACTGATTACTATTCAGGAGTCTCTATAATTTACAACCTGCACCTTTGTCCATATGCACCATGTGTTGTCCGTACTCTGTGTAAACTGGAGCATGTTGGCTCAACAGTTTCCTCCAGGATGCCACCTGCCATCAGAGCCTTACAGTGTGTTCCCCATTTTTTTTAATAATAACAATGATCCATTATTACATTTGTTCACTGTCTTATTCATGACTGTTTTCTATAAATAAGAAAATAGTGTGTGCATGTATAAACTATATGATACACATGTGCGTCTAATTTGTAACTCTGAGACGAAAGCGCGATTGAGGCTCAAAGGGTTAAACAGCTTTATCTGGATTAATAAAGCAGCATTGTGTTCTCTCTGTGTACCAGTATGTGTGTGATAATCAGTTCAGTGTCTCTCCTTCTGGTTTGGAACAGAGATAAACAGACAACCACAGAAAACACACTTTGTGTGTGTGTTTGTGTGTGTGTGTGTGTGTGTGTGTGTGTGTGCAGCCTCAAACAGAGCTCCTCTGTGGCACCCACACTGATTGGTTTTGGAACCCAGTTAATGAGCAGGTGTGTGTGTGTGAGTGTGCATGTGTCTGCAGCACAGCATTACATTGGAGCACCATGGGCTATTTGAAATGAGAATTTAGCGGCAGGGATGCACACACACACACACTCACACACACTCCTGATAGCCACTGTAATTAGTTGGACTCCACTGGAACTCGCCACAGGGAGAGTGAGTGAGAGAGAGAGAGAGAGAGATGGGGAAAGACGTCTGTGATGACTTAATGCAGTGAAATATTTTCGAATGAAATTTTTCATTCGTCCCATAACTGTGTTTGTGTTCAGCATTACTCCACTAATCTGACCCTTTCTCTCAAGCTTCTCCTTTTCCTCTCGTGTATCAAATACGATCGACACCAATAAGAACATGTGAAGCTTGAGAATAAACTGACTGATAAACTTTCAGCACATTACAAACATATAATGTAGGTAGATCGATTCCAGCAATAAGTTAGCATGCTAATGTTAGCCGATTAGCCAACCCTGGGTATTAACAGTGAAGTTGTAGTTGTAGGGAACATAACTGCAACTTATGTTTTCTATTACTGTAATAAGGTTATGTTAACGTACATGGTTACACAAATACACAATAAAATGCGTTAACATTTGTTATGGGTATTTTTAGACACTCACTGCACTTTATTAATAAATGTAAAACTTTATTTATTCAAAAAATATGTTGCACCAGAACATAATCCTGCCAGTGACTGTGTTACCTACGAAAATGTAAAAACCCACTTGCAGATTAGCTGCATAAGAACGCATAAGAACGCAGTTTTCAGGAGACAGGGTTAAATTAGCACTACTCACAAGTAACAATTCAATTTGATCTGATGATGGTATGAGAGGAAAAGTCTCATTCTAACACACCTATGAATTTCATTGCAATGCATCCGCCTGCGACAGTTGTTGAGAGACTTTAATGGAAACCTAACATCAGTCATTGCAGTCATCCAGCAGTTTTAAGGTGGACCTACCAACTGTCATATACCTTTACCTATTGTGACCTGATAACACGGTACAGACAAGGTTGTAAAACAACTATTTTCAGATGTTCTTTTGATTTACATTTTAAACAGGCACAGATCGAGTCATGTGTAACCACCTACTGCTGATTCTAAACTGCACCTGAATGATCAGAGCACCTTTAGTTTCTATTGTTCTTCTCTGCACTTCTCCCTCCAGCTGTTTGTCATTTGTGATTTAAACTTTCACTGATACTAAATGTGTTTCTATATGATAAGAAAACATCAAAGGTGCCTGCATATTATGTCCATGATTTAATGTTTCCCTGAGAATTATTATTAGCTGTATGTGTTTGCGTGTGTGCGTTTCTCTGTGCCTCAGTGGTCAGTGTAGGGCTCCACCTCCTGTACGACAAATGGTCAGAACCACAATCATCTACTGGCTGCACTACAGGGGCCTTGATGTGCGCTTGGGTGACAGCAGCTACAAGGGATGACGCCTGTTTCATCTTCCTGTGGACCCTCAACAAACGCAAAAATGACCCACAAACACAAACACAAACACACACACACACCATCTGGATACACACCAAACAACCAGGGAAGTACAGATGAGACGCACAGTGAAGAAAGAGAGAATGAACAGAACACACACACACAGAGGGGATGTTAAACAGAAAGACAAACAGCAGAAATGTGTGCACGAGTTGAGCTGTGGATGATGCAAAAATCTTAAAGACATGTCGCTCTGCCTCCAGTTTGCCTCGGTAGTGTACATTTGATGGAGTTTTCAGATTTATCTGCAGCTTAACAGAATTCAGTGGAAAGGTTAGATTGTCTGTGGCAACTCAGAGTCACTGTAAACTTTTAGAAACAACGCAACTAGATACAGTTCAGAAGGAGAAAATAATGTTGGAACAGAAACTTTTTGTCTTTACTAGCTAATGGAGACCAGTGCTGACAGCACCCACCCTGCCTGGTAAATGTACAGGTCTTTCAGAGTGGACACCGTCAGTTTGTAATGTAGACCTTCTGTCATTACATGTGTGCCGACTCTGACCATCACACATTTCTCTGCCACTCATTTCTGTCAGCTTTGTGTCCACAGTTCACTTGTTTGCTTGTGTGTCTATGTAAAACCCCCGACACACACACACACACACACACACACACACCCCTCCTTCCTCCTTTCCAAGGTTGAGAAGTGCCTCCATCTAACACCACAATAAACAGTAGAGCCTCGGCCTGCCAAGCCGACCCGCAGAAACAACTGTCAGCCCAGCTTTCCTTTTCCGGAGGACACACACACACGCACGCACACACTCCCTTCTCGCTCTTTCTCAGCTGCACAGACACACAAACACCTCCGAAAAGAACAACTTTTGTTGGGCCCAGGAGTTACTATGGTTACAGGGTCGAGTCCCCCCAGCATTTCAGAGGAGCACAGCGAGGTTCTGTGCTCCGTGGAGGCTAAAAAACAGGGTTTAGAGCTTTTCTGCAGCGCACACACACACACACAGAGGGAGGCATGGTAAAATCTCCCAGCGTGGAGGTGTACTGCAGTAGATCCGTGTTCAAATGATCATGTATATGATACTTTGACATTTAAACTATTCAAACTATAGACATACAAACAGGACTGAACAGAAACAGCTGAAAATCTCTTCACATGGAGGCAAAAACCAGGTCGAAACTAGAAATAACCAGACGAATAAAGAAGGAGAGACAAGAGCGACAAAAGGTAAAAACGCAGACAAAACCAAACAATCAGAAAAAATGGTAGCGGTGAGTAGGCATGGAGACACGGGGGGAGTGACAAGAAAATCAACAGACATGTACAGTGAACAGTAACAGTGAACATGACAGAGAATGACGAGGCACGACAAGACCACACTATCAAAACCTCGACCAAACAACTTACACTGGAAAAACTGGGCACGAGAACCACGAATACAACAGATGACCTGACAATGGGTGACTGAAAGGGAGGGTAGAAATGGAGTGAGAACCTTCATTAAAAGAGTGGCAGCAGCTGGTGACAATGAGTATCGTAGTCAGGAGGGAAATACAGGAAACAGGATGTACTGGGTTGAGCAGGGGACGCTGGGAAACTGAGTTCAGGGAACAGAGAGCAGGGAAAGACAACAGAACCACGAGGGAACCAAAAGCAAAACAGGACATGAATCATGACAGAAAGAATTTCTTCCAATTTGGTTCAACTGTCCAGTTGGAGTCAATGATGAACGTTTTTGATTTTAGTGGTCAAAGGTCAAGGTCATAGTCACCTGGTGTATGTCCCATTCTCATCAATGCTATATCTCAGAAACACCTGGAAGATATTTCAATTCATGTGTGAAACATCCTCTTGGACTCTGGACGTGTCAACTACAACGTCACTGGTTAGTGGAGGAATACAACCACAATGTGGTGATTCTAGTTTTAATAAAGTAAATCATTACTTTTCTAATTCTATTTCAGAGAATAAAGTTCCCCAAAACAAAGCTGACATCTCTGAATAATACTTTTGTCCAAAAGTCCAAAACTCAAAAATATCAATTTACAATCATATGAGATAGAGAAAAGTGTCCAGTCTCCGAAGCTGAAAACATAATAACAGCATTAGTGTGGACACAGAAATGTTGGAGCTTTGAGCACTGCTCAGACTGAATGCAGGACTTTTACAGTTTTTATAGTCCGTGTGTTTCAGCTACTGTTTAAAATAAATAAAAAAACAGACCCAACAAGTTACAAGTGAGATAAGAGAAAAAGAGCCACACATGAGCAGCTTACAGTTTCCAGCCCTGTAGCTCTGTCTGTGTACGTCTCAGTGGTGGAGAGGCAGAGAAACAGTATGAGAAAGCGACCTTGGACCGGGTGAGGAGACGCTGTTGAGCTCCACATCAATATTTTAACAGGAGAGTTGACACATCAAAAAAAAAATAGACAGAGAGAGAGAGAGCAAGAGAGAGAGAGAGAGCCCAGCGATTCTAGAGTCATCTAAAATTCATGCATGCATCATCGCTGCCATGAATATTCATACAGAGATGAATATTTAAGTGCGACTCCTATAGAGAAATTAGGTTCATCTTTACACTTATCAATAATTCGCAGACCAGGTGAGTTTCATCGGCTGCTAAATAAATCATGCACACACATACGAACACACACACACACACACACACACACACACACACAGAAAGTTTGTAAGAAGACACAGACAGAAAGACTGGAAAACAACACAAAGTTACGTGTGTGCGCGTTGCTTCGTAGCAGTGCCTTCTGGGTAAGAAAAGACTGAGAAGTCAGCAGTTCGATCCCTAAAAGCGGTGTGTGCGAGCAGCATGACAGTTGGTGTGTGTGGTGTCTTACGCACACATTTGTGTTTTTTGAGGGTTAGGGTTAGAATTTGGTTCAGGTTAGGAATGAATGATGTACGTGTGTGTCCTCGCAAGTATAGAAGACCAGTGTGTGAAGGACAGATCTCTGATTATTGCACACACACACAAACACACACGCACACACCAGTGGCATCTCATACACACACACACATAAATGCACCCCCCCCCCCTGTGATATGGTTATGAGGGAGGCTATGCCTTGTAATCTCATTCTCCTCGGTGGGGATGAAGACATAGTGGCTGTGTGTGTCTTCGTGTGTGTGTGATTGTGTGAATTGTGAGGTGGAGGGAGAACACACAAATTGATGGTTGAATGAAAGCCATCATTTGCTTTGTTTCCCCACATTTAGACATGTTATCAACAGGCAATTCTGAGTGTTTGAGCCTCCAGGATGGAGGCAGAGGTGGCTGATGGGAGCCTCCGTCACACCAGAGTCAAGTCAGTGAGCAGAGAACTCATTGTTGTGCAGTTCAGCGCCTAAACCTGTGAAATATAACAACCATTTCCTGACATAAGACGAGGATTTGCGAGATTTCAGGCTGAAAAGTTAACAAGAGAGAGTGACTTTCATACACACCTGTAGCACACACAGGACGTGTCGTACAGACAGAAGAGAAAATAAAGAAAGCTGGAATCAGGCAAAAACGGTGATAAAGTTCCTTCTTTTATGGAGCATGAAGATGCTTTAAAGCTGTGACACAGGTCAGTGGTGTATTCTGAGAGAGCAGCAGTAGTCAGATTTTGACCAGGACAAACAACTGAACAGAGAAAGAGACGGACAGCAGAGGTTGTGTTACCTTGAACAGGTGATGTCTCTGCTCCTCTGACATCATCAGCTGGTGACTGTCCGTTACCATGGCGTCCATGTCCATCAGCCAATCCCAGAGCTCCTGGTACTCGACCTCAAACTCCAGCAGGCTGAAGACACAGAGACAGAACGATTATTATGGTTTCTTTTTGCCGGGTTTCCTACATGTTCTGCTTTCTAGTATTACTGCAACATTGTTTTGTCCTGCGGCGATGGGAGACATATGCATCTTGTTATGCTGATAAAACATGCAAAGTGAAACAAGAGAGCTACTGACAGGTAAAGGCAGACTGAGAGAGAGAAACCAGGAAACAGACAAAAAGAACTGACTCTACTCTGTCAAAGGTTAGTGCATTATTTGCAAAAATGTCAGCTGATGACAGTAGATTTTAATGAAGCTTGTTCCTCTGTTGGCTGATGTAGACTGTACAGTAGACTCCTGCTGCTCCCTTCACTCATGTTCAGTTTATCTGGTACATAGAAAAGATCCTTATTCCTTTAATTGCTTTAGATTCATGTTCACACTGACTTTTTACAACATGTGAAACATGGATGATGAATTTAGGAGGCCTGACAGGCCTTTTGAATTGGAAAAGAATCAGGTCTGAAAGATCCTCTTCTCCAGAGGAAAAAAGAACTAAAACTTTCCCAGGAACTAAAATTCAGGAACCTTCCCTGGGGTTCAAGTCCTCGAGGGAATTGTAATTTGCATTTCGACCTCAGGCGTTAAGACAGAAGAACCACAGCAGTCCTGATCTCCAGGAGAGGAACCAGAACTATTTACAGACATCAGCTGTGTCTCCAATGCCGGAAACAACAACAGCAAAGGAAGAGACAAGACCTGAAGGAGAAAAAAGGTGGAAGAGGAGCAACACAGAAGAAACAGCAGGAAAAGGAGATGGAGTCTATATCCAACAGGTGTTCAACCAAGAGGAGGAGCAGAAATGTTGTTCTAGCATCATCATGCAAACAAAGTTTTTACAGAATCAGCTAACATTCATCTTTAAACACTTATCCACCATCCATGGTCCAACATTAACTCTTAACTCACCAACCAAGGTGGCTTGTAGAAAAATCAACCAGCCACATGTCCCATATGTACAGTAGTATAATTAGTTATGTTGAAAACAAACGTAAAGAGGACGAACAAAATATAAGCAAAATGATTATCAGCAGTTAATACACTCAGTTAGTTAGTTAATAAATGCATATTTTATTCAAATTTAAAAGCCATAATACAACTCAGGAAGTCTTGATCTCAAATGCAACTGTTCCAAACAATGGAAGACCTACACTCTGGACTGTCCCTGAATGTGTCACACACAAGCGTTTCTGGAACACGGAGGAGCTACGCTGCACTGTACCTGAACGCCTCTTACTGACCAGGTGTTTCTGACAAACAGAAGCAGACGCAGCAGCGGGTTTAAGATAAAACAGGCACGAAGACGATTAGTAGGACGTCTTATGGCAAGAAGAGAGGACATAACCACAACTATCATCTTTATTGTCACTGTGCTCCCTCTCATCCCATTTTCACTTCCTTTCTCTTACCCCTTCTTCTCTCAGCACTTCCTCTGTCTCTTCCTCCCTCACTTTCCTTCCTCTGCCTCTCTCCCTCAGCTTCCCATTTCGACCTCACTCCTCCCCCTCCTCTCTTGTCCCCTCACCTCCTCCTCCTCCTCCTCGACACAGGATCACATCAAATATTTATGCTGCTTGTACAGGGGCCGATTGCTCAAACACACACATTACTGTCAGCCGTTTTGTTAAGGTGTGTGTGTGTGTGTGTTTATTATTTATATATTCTGTGGTTTTCAGTCTCGGCGGGGATCACCAACAGGTTTCTCAACATTAGCGGTGAAATTGTTTGGAATTCTTCGGTCGCCAGCAACGACGTTTTGACAGCTCTGTCAGGCCCACGGCATTGCCACGACAACACACACACACACACACACACACAAAATATATGTATATGATAGTCAAGGCAGCCGTGCACAGACACACTCATTAAAGCACAAAACAATGCATCAAATACACAGAAACAACACACAGCTACTGATAATCACATGCACACACACAGTTACTCAAAAGGCCACACACACACACACACATTATACACAACACAAATATACACATACACAGCAACTCGACAAGCCATCAAAGTAGAAAGAATAAACTATGAATGAAATTACACAAACATGAAGAGACAGAAAGAACCACGTCCATTTCTGCTTTTATTTTCATTCATCATGAAGCCACAAAATTCAACTGGACACAATGCGATTCTACGCTTAACCCTTAAATTAACTCTGAAACCTCAAACAGCCTTTGAAGAAGTGAGGAGCAGACAAAATGTCCTGTTTTCCACAAACTGCTTCTGTTCACGTCTGTACTTCACTTACCAAACATTTCTTTCTTTCTTCAGTTACTAAAATGTCTCTACTTTCTAACATGGCTTCACTCAAACACTCTTTACATAAGGAAATTGTCTTTGTCTAACAGCTCATCTGTTCCTCTTTACTTCCCTCATTCCGCTCTTCATCATTAGTCCTCATCCTCCTTTCTACTCCTCCCTCCTCTTCTCATCAGCTAGAAACAAAATCTTCCATCATCTTCCCACCTGCTCCCTGTCCTCATTTCCAACTTCCTTTGTCCCATCTCTTCCCTCTCCTCATACCCCCACCCTCCAATGTAACTCTCAATGAAATCAAAACTAAACAGAGAAGAAGAAAACGAAGGGAGCAATGCTGCTTCCTTCCCCCGAGGCGGTGTTCCTCATTATGCGTGGAGCAGAGCGGCCCTTTACCGGCTCAGACAGATGAAGCAGATACAACACTCGCACAGATTGTTTTCTCTTGTCGTTTGTCGTTCTTCCACACCCCGCCTCCCCTCCTCTCCTCTGTTTCCGTCTTGTTCTCGCACTAATGTTAACTAAACGCTTTGTAAAACAGGATCTCTCCGGGAGGGTGGTGGGGGGGGGTGAAGACGAGAAAACAGAGAAGTCGGAGAGGAAGGAGAGACGTGGTGGCACTGCGGGGCTGCGTTCGGCGTCGGGACAGTTACAGAGCGTTTGAAGTGTCAGGCTCACTTTCTGTCACACAGCGCTGACGGAGCGCGTGGGAGTGTTACAGCGAGCCACACTGACATTTAGTCACTTGAGGAAATGTGAATTATAGGATTTTTATTATTCATTTCTAACTCGTCATAATTCAGTCAACACAGGAAATAATAAAATATAGCTGGTACCATGTGGATAAGTGCAAATCTGGAAAGAGTGGCTGTCAGCAGATGGCGCTGTGCTGGAAAAACATTGTTATACACTTTATTTCTTCTCAAAATGTGATTAAAGTCTACTGAAGTTGGTTTTGTGACCCCAACATCTTGGATCTGTTTTATGCATCCAGTTGCATGTGCTAAGTTTACCATCAGCTTTCCCACTAACCCCGCTCCCAGCCTGTTGGAGACATCCCACCTGTGTCGTGATATAAAGCTGATATTGTTGTAAGAGGACCTACCACGCTAAGAAAGAAACGCTGTGTCTGGAGAAGCATTAGTGGTCTATCAGCAGCTGCTCCAGTACGCTGCGTTCAGGGACAGTACAGTGTGTAGGTCATGTGTGTTTTGAAAGGCCCCTGTGGCTAAATGTCTGAAGATTCTCAGTCATCCAGAGCTCAGAATTCACTTCAGTTCACTTCTGCATGGTGAAAGGCGGTGTAGGTGGAAGGTGAAAGGTCCAGTTCCAGTCAGCAGCATCTTTTGGGATAACCGTGGTCTGTGATTATTAGTTATAATGGTGATGAAAGGCCGGCTTGTTGGTGTAAACTGTTGGTGAAAACACACACTGTCTTTCCAGTCAGGCTTAAAGGGATAAAGTTGCCATCATCATCCTCTTTCTACTTCTCGGTCTCTCTTTTCATCACTGTCTTCCTCTGTGCTGCTGCAACGGTGATAGCAGCTGTAACCACTGTCTCTAATTCATCATCCTCCATACAGCAGGATGCAGAGAGGGAGGAAGACAAGGAGACAGTGAGACAGGAGGAGGAAAGAGAGGTGGGAAGTACTGAAATACTGTAGCAGGGTAGACGAAAGCAAGGAGAGAGGCAAAGTTTAAAAGGAGGAAAAAGGAAAGAATGAAGGGGTTGTGAGGAAGAGGAGGGAGGTACAGAGAGATGGTGTGAAGGAGGAAGGACATGAGAGGGGGATGAAGCGATAGAATGAAAGGTTGAATGAGTCATATTGGCAGCAGTCACCTTTCAGTCAGAGAGTGTTGGATTTATGAGGTGATTCACTGACACTCGTCTTGTCTAATGGATTCATCCCACAGACACATTAAACTAAAACCGTCAGTGAGCAGCAGCACAGCGCCCCCTGCTGACAGCCACTCTTTCACTCATTCATTCATGAATGAGTGACTTAGAAAGTGAGTTAATGCCATCACTAACTCAATCATTCATTCCCATAAAGAAGCTACCTCACTAATTCATCAGTTCCTTCATTCATTCATTTACTGAGTCACTTATTTACGTATTCAGAGACACATTCACTCACTCACTCAATAAATTCTTCACTATTAAAAGCCACATGTATTTTCTCAACCACTCCTGATTTTATTCATGTTATCATTCATTAATTAATTAATTCACTTAATTGATTCATTAATTTATTATTTATAAAATTCATTTCCTTTTCTCGTCACTTCATTCAAACACTTGCTCAATTTTCATTTATTTACACTGGGTTTCTTTGTGGTTATAAGTGAATGAATGAAGCGACATTAACTTAAGGGTGAATTACCTTAACCAAAGAATTCAAAGTGCTTATAAATGAATGAATCAATGTTTGTATATTGGATTTTTCATTCATACCTCATTTTGTCTCTTTTTTTATTCTAAACCTCCAAACAACAACCCAAAAACACAGTTATGGATCTTTAACATCAATAAGCAAAATATTAATAATAATAATTATAATATTAAATAAATAATATGAATAGTCACGGATACGTGTATAATATATTTCTCTTACAAGATAAACATGAAGTAATTTGTTTTGTAAAAATCAAAATTACTACTACTAATCTAAATTTCTTCAGCAATAATTTAAAATTGAGAAATGTTGTTTGAGAGAAGTAAATAATTCAGTCTGACCTTCATTTTCTTTACAACTGAACCAAAACTAGAAATCTCCACTGAGCTGAACTCACAGCAGCCAAAGAAAAACATGTAACATCCAATTAATATGAAACTCATCACACACACCAGTGCACTGGACACACACACACACACACACAAACACGTAAATATGAAAAGCAACAGCTAATATATGAATACCCAATTAGTGTCCAACACATCTAATATAAATTACTGAAACATTACGCTGCAGTCACAGAGGACTGAAAATCACAAACAGAAACAAAATCAGTGTTTCATTTACATTCGTGTTTTCTGTCTGTGCACATAAACAACTTGCTTTTTGTATTTAAATCCCAAAGAAGACAGTTCACTGTTAACAAAACCGCAATTTACACTCAAATTAAACAGTAGATGTGTGTGTGTGTGTGTGTGTATCCTTCATCTGAGTCAGAGACACAAAGTCTGCAGAACGTACGACAGACTCTCAGTGAGCAAGTGGAGCTTCGTTTTTCATTTGCATACACACAACTTTGTATGTTTCTTATTGTCTGTGTGTGTGTCTGTATGTGTGTGTGTCCTGCGTGTGAGTGATAAAAGCAGACCGAGGCTCCTCAAAGCCTGGGATGAAACGCCGACAGGCAGCGTGACCAAAGACGCCGCTCGCCGAGCCGAGCCTGGCCACACCAGATTACTGCTGTTAACACTCAAACTCTGTGTGTGCGCGTGTGATTACATTTAACTTTATGTGTGCGTCTTTCTGTTGTTTGCCGTTACACAAGCGCGTTACTGTGTTGTTGTGTCTCTGTCTTGTTAGTGTGTCTTCTTCACAACAGAGAACAATAATTATATTATCATTTATTCTAAAGACTCTTTGTTGTGTGAATCTTTTTCCACTTAGAACAAAAGTGACTGATTCTCTATGTGTCAAACGTAAATGATGAAGTCAACAGAAAGAAAAACATTTGGGTTTCGCAGAATATGACAACTTATTTTTTTACACAAATCAGTCCTACATCATCATCATTATCTGCCTCCACAGTGTGTCCCTCTCTTTACTGTGTTTGTCATGGGGACATTGTTGTTTTTTTAATGATGTAATATCATCATTTATTTACTGTTCATTGTTTTATTTAATTGGACCAAAACCATCAGAGAATGAACGTCACCAGCTCGTCAGACTGAAGTCGTTGGTGTATTAAGGAAGCTTGAACCGTTTTCACATATAAACTCCAGACAATGTCGGGAGAATCAGGTCCGGACATTGTTCAAGGTTTGTCTATTTCACACACAGTGCAGAGGGAAATTGTTCAAGTCAGACTGGTTCTCACATGGAGGAAAAACTTGATTTATTACAGTGGGGGGCAGGGTGTGCCTTGGTAGAGCGTACGAGAGGCACGACACAGCTGAGATCACATTGTTAAATTACCCAGACTCTGTGCTAAGAGCCTCGCAGGATAAATTTGGGGTAATCTCCTGGCTGCCTGAGTCGGACATTAATCATCCGTCTAATGTTCAGGGTTCCAGTGCATCTGAAAGCAGCTCTGGATACCAAATTACAAAATGGTTCCCAATTACTATTATTGTCATTAAGTTTATTTACCAGGAACCATATACAAAAACATTAATCTCATGCAATGAGAAATGATGCGTTGTATAAAAGTTACAATAACTAATTTCCATCTAAAGTCCCGGGGCAGGTACACACATCAATAAAATGTTAAGTAAGGAGTGCAATTCTCAGATGCCTGCTTCCCTACACGTGGGCGCTCTTAAAACCAGCGCTCATATGGGTCGTATGAGACGGTACTGTATCTAAGCTAATGGAAAGTCAGGACTTTAGGACTTATCCTGCCATGTGCTCACCTGCAGTTCCTGGCCAGCTGACTGCAGTGCCTCCTGCTGGTGGATGAGGGGTAGTGCAGGCTGCTCAGTTTGATTGCCATCTGCTCCAGGGCTGCTCGCTGGGCTTCACACTGACTGGAGAAAAGCTCAGCCTGGAAGACACAAAGATCAAGTTTTTATCTCTGTAAGACCCAAAGTTTAATTTTCACAGTAAATATCGCCCACTAACAAACACATCGTCATTTCCATAGTAGTAGGATATTCACACCAAAGAGCATCCATATGAGGCATTAAAGGACTTAGAAAGCGTCACTATTTGACGCTGTGGGATGACAACACGCTGGACATTTCTTAATCCAATTTGAGTTTAATAACACTATGACCTTTACTTTAGTGCCACAAGAGCAAAAATTCTATTTAAACCCATGAATCTGTGTGTTATGAAAAATATGGGTGGAGCATCAATTCATCAAACCACTTGATTATTAATTTGATATTTAAGCATCATTTTAGACCATTTATTAAGAGAGAAAAGCTGCCTGTACCTTAATGTGGAGAGTTGCTGCTGAATGTTATAAACGTGTAGCTTGATTTGTAAGTCCTGGAGCTCATTTTTGTGATTTTAATAATAAATACTAACTGAAGCACTGGACTGAGCATGTTGGAGCGCAGAAGCAGCAGCCTTGGAAGTTGATTTCTTTGTAATTTGCTAAATTTAACTGATAACTGAGGAGCTCCAACTCAACTCAGATCAACTCAGTAGATTTAAATTGTAGTTTTTTCACAGTAAAAGTCACACATACAAAGCATGAACATAGAGGTATTTGTGTTTTCAGTTACTTATATTCTGAATAAAACCACCCGTCATATACCAGTTAAGTTTCATCAGCTCAGCAGCATCAAAGTAAAGTCACAAAGCAAACAATCTTTTAGTGATTTGTTAAACCTTTGTCAGGTGATTCTTTCCTCTGAATGTGAACATCAGGTGTGTGTCTGTGTGTGTGATGAAGTTGTGTCTGAATGGGATCATCTTCCTCTGAGTATGATTAGCTGTTTACTGCAGGTGAATGAGATTCAGCCACGCCATGTTTTGACAGACGTGTCCTTTAAAGCCCCGTGAGCGGCCGACAAGCCACTAGAAACACACTCCACACTTATCCTGCTCCCTCATCTCAGCTGGTGCACACAGACAGACACACACACACACACACCCTTTGTACATGTATATGAATATAAATGTATATATACACACTGCAGTTTCTCACACATCCTGCAAACGTGAATTACCCATAAAACCACACACACACACATTTAGCATAAATCCCTTTTCTCTAGCACAAATTACCTCTCATACACAGTCACACACACGCACACACACAATCACACGCAGCCATCAACTTTGCACAAATGTTCCAATAAAGCCACACACACACAAATTGACCATGAATTGCTCCACACACACCAAAATAAACACACATATTCACATATTCTTTCTCACAAATTATCCTTCACAGACACACACACACACACACACACATCAGAATGAGTCACACTCACTATACAGACACAATCATATAGAGGCACTCAGCACACCGCTCAGATGTAATTGCATACAAACTATATGGAGATGAGGTTTCAATTGAACCAATGAAGGCAGAGTGAGTGTGTACAAACAGTGACACACACAAACACACAGGTATGACCGCCTGCTTTTTCCTCATTCTGTAACAATCTGAATAAAGTGTCGTCGCGTCGCGTTCGCCGTCCGATCTACTTAGCGGACTCGGTGGAAGGATCTGGAAAGGTCATCCAATCTGTGGAAGGCAGAGCTGCTCAATCAGAGAGCTAATAAACAAACCGGCAATACACAATCAACAGCGCTGTCTGCGTCTCTGCGTGTGTGCGTTTTGTTTGTGTGTGTGCTGCTATTACAGAAATGAAACTAACTGGAAGCTCTCAGAGAAAATGTTTCTCACTTTGTCTAAATGTCTCTCCACTTTCATTCATTACTTCTCTGTGCTTCTACCCTGGATGCGCTTGCAGGCTGTTTGCTGCCTGGTTAGCCGGTCAGTGAGTCAGTAAATCAGTCAAGTTGTTCATTAGTTGGTTAGATTGTTCTTTTCTTTGCTAATGTGTTACTTCACAGCTTTTACCTCTAAATCTGAGCCCAGAACTACATTTAAAAACCCTCTAATAAAGTGAATAAGGGAATAATAACAGTTGAACCCTCGTCCAGTTGTTCATGTAATCTGTGCAAAATCTTTAATATTTCTATTTGCAATATTTAGAAATAGTAAAAAAATAATAAAAAGCTAAAAGTCTGCAGGTAAAGGAGATACAGTAGATGGACAAACTAAATAAAATCTTGCTTTTTTCTTGTCATTGCCAATTAAAAGATTTCCAGTGTTCAGCAGCTGCAATGATTAGTTGATGTAGTCAACTACAATCAGTGACCAAAGTAGATGCCAACTAATGACTGTCAGCTAGGTGGTGACGTCATGTCAAGCGTCACTCTATTTCAAATGACAACGGACAGAATTCTGATCATAAAAACAGTCGACTTGAGGGTTTGTGAAGCTCAGAAAAACATATTAATGGTTTTACAGCCGCTTCTTTTTCAGTCACTCTCAATTCTGGGGCCGTGTGTATCATGTGACCAACGCAGAAGTTGCACAGTAACAGTGCTCCTGATCTTTTCTGTGCATCCCTGTAACATCCACCTCACCAGAGCTCATCTCCGCATCGAGGAATATCTGCTCTCCGACGAGAGCAACTCTCTCGCGAGACCATGTGGAGATGCTGACTTTCTTCCATTTGAATACAGAAGAGTTATTAATGTAGCTGCAGAGTGCACGGTACTATTTTAGGGAAAACTGCTGAAAACTGAAAAAATCTTTTGTATCAGTGGGACAGTTTCTTAAAATATATTTTTGAAAGATGTATTCCTTTAGTATTTCCGTTTTGCTTATTAGCACATGCCTAAAACAATCTCAACCTCGAGCTAACTCTAAAATCTGACAAATAAATACTGACTAACTGTACAATTCATAGTCCAAACAGTGGATTAAATAATCTATAGATTAGTAAACCTTCAAAACAGTCATTAGTTTCAGCCCTACTGGTAATATAATATAAAATTACTATATTACAAATAACACATATCACTTATGACACATATTGTGATTCAGTGCTTATACCAGTGGATGTTTTTTTCAAGGTTCACAAAAACTTGTAAATTGTAAATTTGACCTCAGTTACAGTTACTCAGAGGCTTAGTCGTTTATTTATTCAGTCCATCTTTTCCGTAGTTTGCACCAAGTCAGTGAACGCAGCCTTATGGTTGTAATTTGCTTTTTCATACCTAACAGCTGACTGGAGCCATAATGAAACACACACACAGTGAAGCAATTTCTCCTGGACGCCTTGAGGACACAGAACTGGAACGCAGTGTCTGTTTAAAACACACACACACACACACAGTGATGAGTTGGGCTACTTCCCAGTCTGAAGGATCTTCAAGGATTTCTGTCAGAAATTATTCCTCTTCAAACTAGGCTCATGGCTCCATCTGTTACAGTGTGAGTGTGTGACTGTGTGAGTGTGTTTATTGTGCCCTTCTGTCTACTGAACTGTAACAACATCAAAACAAAAGCGAAAATGTCCATATTTCTGTGAGCTACATTTGACACACATACAACCAACAGACTCAACAAATAAGCAACATGTTGTGTGTAATGTGTGTGTGACAGCAGCACACGTGGGTCTCACCTCCTCTGTTTCCATAATTTATCTCAGATTGCTGATGTAATCAAACATTTTGTAAACACACTGGCCCACTAGCTGTTCTTAACCCACATATAAAGCTTAGCTCCACCTTCCACTAGACACAGTAGTTGCCTATTGTTGTTGTTTCTACTGCAACTGGTTTTGTGTGTTGTGCTTTTTGTGCATGTGTGTGTGCTTGTGATTTCGTATGGAACGGCTGAGTCCAGTGTTTCCAGTCTTTAACGCTGCTAATAGACATGAGAATCAATGAGAATCAGCCTCATTTGATGAATATGTAGACCTTCCCCTGACACACACAAACACAGTCAGTTTGTGTTTTTTCTATAGATTCGCCCATGTGCATTGTGTGTTTGAGTGCATGCTTGTGTGTGTGTGTGTGTGCGCGCTGCACTTCAATATGCTGAATCAAGTCATTTTAGAGCTTTTTGTTTACATGTCAGGGCCAATTTACCGAGCATCCCTGGAACCCTCACAAGCACATCTCCTTCAAGATGTGTGTGTCTGTGTGTGTTGGTTGGTTTCATGCTCAAAAATACATGCGTGTGTGCTTGCTGACAAGCGACCACGCTGATGTGATGAAAATGTGGCTCGATCCCCTGCTTGTGTGCATGTGTCCGAATGTGCTTATGTTAGTGTGTCTGTGGGTCTCCTGGGGTTTTCCCAGGGCTATAACTGCCAATCAAACAGCAGTGTTAGGACTGAGAGCTGAAGAGCAGCAGCAGCATATAAACACAGAGCAAGATGCCAAACACACCGTCTGCCCTTTGAGATGACTGATTAAAAACAAATATCAGCTAATAAAATGACACACAAATCGTCCGACTGATCAATCACGTCACCGTATTAGCATTAAATCCATATACATGTCATATCTGTGCTGCACAGCATATTATCCATCAGTTTTTGCCTCCTGTCACCTGTGAAGCAGCTGCGACACACAGGAGCACCTGTTCCAGGGTCCAGCAGCACCTGCAGTGTGCCCTCAGCATTGTTTCTTTAATCACGCGGGAACATCTTAATGCCAGAAGTCATGTGAATGAGATCTTGCCTGTCGGCTGGCTGTGCTGATTGTTGCCGGTAGCGTTGCTCAAAAACACTCCTGCAAGAGTTCTGCAGGTTTTGTCGGCAAGAAGATGACATTCTAATTTAAAGCACGTTTCACACAATGCACCTGCACCTCTTCTCCTGACCCCTTTATGACAGCTTTGCCTATTCACACTGAACTCTAACTACCGATTCAATATTCAATAAAGTAACCTTAGAAGACTAAAGAACTTACAGATTTACGCAGAAAACCCAACAGTCCCACTGGGAGAGGAGCAGAACCAGGCTCAGGGTGGGCGGTCATCTGCCTCGACTGGCTGGGGAGAGTTGTGTTGAACACTTGTATTTACATGCTACAGTGTGATTGGACGGTTGTTTCTGCCAACGCAAGACACACCGACAATACACTCTGTGTTCATCTGGAGGCCGCTGCAATGAAACTGACTCTGCCTTGGCTTCTGCTGGAATCAAGATGATCCCGATTGGCTCTCACCTGGCTGTTGCTGAATTCCGTCACAGTATTTCTACATAAAGTTGAACTTTTCTCGTTGTCTTTTTTGTCTCTTTCTGACACAGCGAAGTCCTACTGTCTCACAGTTTCTACAGACAATCAACGGCTGCGGTTGCTGGTAGTGTGAAGGCCTCGTTAGACTGCACGACGTTGTTCTTGCATTGCCATAAAGCAACATCTAACAACGTAAGAGCGATGAAGGCTCATGCCAGTGTTTACAACGTGCAGAAGGTGTCACTCTGCCATAAAGCCCGCAAACTCAGCACTCATATTGACACTTCAGAGCCAGTTGTTAGTCAACTGAGAGAACACGTTCTTATGCAGTTAACAGGCAGCCCAGGCACACAGGCTGTACTTTAACTTTTACAAACTGAAGCAGCTGTTGTTGACAGAGAACCTGTGAACAGTTCAGACTAAAGTAAACTGATCTCCGAGTGGTTCTACTGAAAGCCGGGGCTTTCACCTTCAGGATCTATTCAGTGTGACTGATTTTTATCCCTCTGCAGTAACTCAGTCATATGTTAAATGCAGAAACTTTTTTTTTTTCTCAAATTTTCATGATGAGACGCAGTGTGTCTAAATAATTACACAATGTGTGGATATTATAATCTGTATTTTTACAGGACAAAAAGCTGAGACAAAAAATGTAATAACAAAAAAAAAGCCAAAAACAACAACTTTTAATCAGTGAACCATCAACAAGGTTGTTGTTTGTCTTTTGAATCCACATTTGACATTAATGTCTTGTGACAGTGTGTGTGTGTGTGTGTGTGCGCACGCGCTGCAGGTCAATACTGAAGTGAGATATTCCAATAACAGGGTGTTTTTGTCTTGATAAAGCAGAGAAGTGGGTAATGATACTGGATCAATAATGGATATGAGACGGCTGCATCCAGCTGCCAGCACAGGCACACACACACATGCACACACACACACACCTGCAGGTGTCAATACCGTAATACAGTTTGATTTGTGTGAAGCAGTTGAGTGAATGTTCTGCTTTCATCTTTGAGTGCAGAATACATAATTGGCAGCAACACACACACACACACACACACACACACACACACCCTCCGTGTCCAACACGTTTCATTACACACAAAGAAAAAAAAAAACAATGTGAACAATCTATTTCACATCACTTGTCTGCATTAAATGTGTTTTAATCTATAATGTACAAAATATTATTTATTACGTCTATATTAACGTGCAGTTTATTCTACGAAGTGTCTGCATGAACCAATCGAGAACCTGCGTTTTTCATTAAACAACACAAAATGAAATATAGTTTTTATTATAGTGTAATAAAATAATAGCTTAGTGTCCAACACATTTACATGTCACTCTGTCTGTGATTAATATATTATAGAAAATAGAATATTAATATAGATTAAAAATATTAAAACAGAAATATTAATATTGGTCGTATACATACATCTGAAGTGAGCTATATCTATGGGTGGAAAGTGTGTTCTCCAGTGTGCTTGTGTTCTCCAGATGTTTCCGCAGAGGATTTCATCTAAAGTTAAAACCAACTAAACAAACCTTGAGCTAACCTCCACTTCTCCCTCTGACCTTCCACATCCTCCCTCAATCTCTTCTCCTCTCTTCCTCCGCCGCTCCTCCGCCCAGCCCTCATTCGTTTTCTCTTCAGAAAGAAGAGGCGGTGTTCTCATTGAGAACAGATGTACACACACCACACACACAGATACTGTATGTGTGTGAGAGACTCAGCATGTAACTGATACAGGTAACTTAAATGGCAAAATGAACTAGCTGCAGTTATTTGATGTTGACAGCTACTTCTTAGACTGAAATCATGGCGGCTGCAGCAGAGTCAGCAGAGTTAGACTTGTCTGCAAAAGAGGGCCAGCGTAAAAGTTTCCAAAGACCCGAAGAGTCTGTTTTAAATAAATAAACAAATGATTTTGTCTGTGAAGATGCAGCATGTGAATCTGCTCGTCTCTCTCTCACTCTTTTTCATCGAGATCAGATTTTTTTTATGCTGGTTAATTATTTCCTAATCAGTTTGCATGTTAATTTGAACAGTGGCTAATTTTAATTAGCTGTATTAATGGATGCTGTTCTAACACCTGCCCCCAGCGCCAGGCTCCACAGTCGGCCAAATATCTTCTCCTCAAACCTCAAACCAACCTCCCAACTTGTTCCATCTAAACTGGCGACAAATTAATTAGAGCTGCATTTATTGTATTAAATGTGCTGTATTAACATAAAGCTAATCACTTAAATGATCACATTTTCCCTTTAGATATGTTGTGTTTCAGCCTGATTCAGACATTCTGCTGGTTGGGAGAGATAGAAAAACTAAGTTTTGTCTTCTTCTGCCTGTCAGTGTTGGAAACCCGTGCACGTTTATGAGCAGGTCATATGAACAGAGAGCTCATTGCCGCATCACTGTATGGTGCAGAAACCTGAAATATTACAAGAGCAGTATATCAGTACAATAATATAAGTCAATATTAAGTTATTGAAATTGTTTGCAGTTGCTACAAACAACTTTTCCCCTAAATTTGCAATGTATAGTGACAATATTACACGTTACATCGTGTGGGATAATCTGTGAGCATGTTTTTATTCTATACAGAAGATCCGATGTATGTTAATTGTTAATCTGTGAAGCAACTATAGCATCACTTAACAAGCGGATGCAGTGGAATCCATCAGTCGCTCAAATCCACTTCTGTTGCTGCTGGTTCAGAAGCCGGAGTTCAGACACCCTAGTTTGCTCAAGAAGACCTGGGCAGTCACTGTTTCCTCAATTTTTGCTGCAAAAATGTTGACATTTTTATTTAGGGAGACAGCAGCACCTTAAAGTCACTGACACACACACAAACACAAACACACATGTAGAGGTCTGCGACACGTCTCTGCACTAAATTAGCTGATCTCCCAGCATGCTCTACTGAAGCAGACCTAAAACACTATTAAGAGGAACTGTCTAGCAGCCCAAAGAGGGAGCGGAGCAAAAATGATGATCACCTGAATAATCAATAACGTCTCGCTAGTGCCTGCTCTCTCGCTCACACACACACACAGAATAATACAGTTTATTGGACGACAATGCAGCAGTATGCAGGTAGAAGTGTCTGATGCTGAATGACAGACAAGGTCAGATTCACTTTATTGTCATCTACTGTGTTTCTATTACTGTATGCAGAACAAATGGAAGCTTTTTCAAAAATGTAAACTGGTTAATGTCAGATGGATGATGGGCGGATGAGAGAAAAGAGAAGAAGAAAGCGCAGGAAGGATGGAGAGAAGCGAGGGAGGGGGGCAGAAAACATCTAAAGTCTCCAGCAGTGTTTTAGTCATTTATTTAGTGTTTATCTTCTTCACTGTCAGTTCATCTGAGTATCATCGAAAGACTGCAGAGAACGTGGAATATGATTTTACACACACACACACACCACAACCACAACAACAGACTTTTCCACTTTCTCTGCGTCTCCTTACCTACTGCTGCCTCAGTGTGTGTCTGTGTGGACATGATGCTGTTGCATTTTCCTGTATCTAGATAAATGTATAAACTGTATATTCCATTTTAGAAAAGACGGTCTTTAAAAGCGACTACTGGGCATTTTCTGTGAACATTATTGAAAACTGAGGACGATTTTGGAAACAGAAAGCAAACGGGGAATTTAGATTTAGACAAATTTTGGTTAGTGGTAGAATTTTAAGCAAATGCTGCAGGTGACGGAAAAGACAGGAAAGTGATGTCATTGTTGGAAAGCAAGGACATTTTTTTCTGTTGTAAGTTTTTGGACACTGAGGACATTTTGAAAAGCGAGTACATTTAAAGAACGTGAGAACGTTCTGCACCGTCCCTCCTTCTTCAAAGATCTGTTTAAATATGAAACATGTGCTTCACAGTCACAGGGAATGTGTTACATTAATTCACGTCATCGTAAGTGTGTTTAACTGCTAATAAAAAATATAATCTACTGTCAGCAGAATCGACACAACTAAACATACCTTCCTCCTGTTGTTTTCATCCATCCCTCCATCATCCTCCATCCGTCTATCCATCAGGTAGAGTGACCTTGTATTTCATTTACTGATAATTACATGGATTTATTCCAACGAGAGGCTTTAATTAGAATGCTAGAAATATTGATTGCCTCTATCATCTCCCTCTCTCCTCTCCTGCACTCATCCCTCCTCCCTTCATCCCTCGCTCCCACCATCCATCTATCCATCCCTCTACCAGCCCCCAAACTGTTTGAGCTTTAGGAGAAGCGAGGAAAGACAAGTGGGATGTGCTGTGGAATAAAGCTTTGGTTGTTAGTGTGGAACAGAATGTTTTATTTTAAAGTTCATTGTTGAAATGTGATTTTGATTTGAATGCAAAACTGATATTTCATTATTTTAAAATACATGTGAGTACTATATTTGTATGTAGAAAGTTTCACACGTTGCTAATGTTAATAACTAATGTTAATGATTGTTCAGCAGTTTTATCAAACTAGTCACAATGGCAGCAACTGCATTCGTATCTAAAATACAACTCTTATTATTTAGCTACTGCAGAGCAATCAGATGGTTTAAAGTCATAAAAATGTGGAAATAGTAAAGACAATCATTTGGAAATTGCATTTTTAGCTGTTTGGTTACTGTTCAAATGCTAATTGCAAACCCAAGAGTTTAATAGTATAATGAAAGGGAGCTGCTAATAGTTCAGCTGCTAACACTAAAGTTGGACAAATTAAGAATTAATATTTTAATTATTCTCACCAGATCTGCAGCTGCACGCAGAGCCTTACGCTGTGTCTACACCAAAAGTATAACAACCTCTTTTTTTATACGAGCACATGAAAGTGACCCAAACTGTATGTCTTTGCTTCAGGTCTATATTTTCAGATCTAAACACATGAAACCCTCAGAATGCCCAAAACCAAAGTATTTCTACAGAAAATAGGGAAATATATCAGGTAAACACAGCTCAAACTATTTAGTTTCCAATGCTGATACTACACCTATACTCATAGAGCTGAGGTTATAATACGTAACAATGCTGTGAATGCTCTTTATTAACTTTCTTTAGCTGCTAGTGGTCATGAAACACACTGTGATAAACCCACTGTACAGTACTCAGCACCAGAAGCCTGACACACAACCACAGGTGAAGGAGTTGACTCAGGAGTTGGAGACCAAATCAGAGCTAAAAGGGAGTGAATATCGGACCTACAGTACATTCATTCATTCGGTAGACACGAGCATAACTCATTGGATGACAATAATGATCTGAGTATGTTGAACGAGCCAAAACGTTTACAACATCATCTTCAGAAGGTAATAATGTGTCCAACAGAAGAAAACAATAGGGATTAAACAAATATATTCATTATACAGTGTGATGCTGATATTAGACTGGAAACAAAGAACACACTGATCATTAATTAGCAGCTTGATCATTAACTACATCTGTATCATCACAAATGCATCATGGGAATAGAAATAACGTCGTCTTGTGTACGGTGCAGGCAAGAAAAAAGCAAACAGAGAAGGGGAGAATTAAATGAATGTTCAGCCGAGCTAACAGGCCTGCTGACTTTTTTTTCTGCTGGCCAAAGCAGAACTCAGTTGTTGTTTTTTTGATGTTTGATTAATTATTTTGGTGCCAATTCATTTCTGCTTCCCTCCATATTTAATTAAAATATCATTTTAAAACATAATTAAGTTTTTAATTCGACTGCGAGTGAATCTACAGGAAAGCAAAGAAGACTCCTGTCTCTCAGTCTATCGGCAAATTGGAAGCCACCTGCAGGCTACACACACACACAGACAAAGACACACACAGGTGAGGTAAACAGTGCACCAGCACCAGTTAAAGGTAGAAATACTGTGAATTCTTCTTCAACATGAGTGCATCCCGTCTAACCTGGGCTCTGTGTGAGTATCTGTGTGTGTGTACACTCAGCGTGCAGCCCCCTCGGCTGCCGGTGGCCGAGCTAATTATGCATGAAATCAAATATGATTTAAAAAAAAACTTTACAAGAAACTCTTCCTCTGCCAAGACACAAACTCAGCAGGAGTCAGAGGCAGGTGATCGCCACGGTTGTGTGTGAGTTTTTGTCTGGATCCATGAGTCTTGGCCTGTGTGTGTGTCTGTGTGTGCGTAGAAGCGAGGGATGGAAGTGTAACAACAGGATATGAGCTGTATGGATTCATATTAGCTCTTGTTTTAATAAAAACTGGCTGCTAGTCTGGATTTTGGAACGGAGAAGTCCTTGGACAAATAAGCTGAAAACAAAGAATAAATATTGTGTAAATATGATCATGTATTGTTTTCTATTTGTTAAAGTACATTTGCTCCAGTTGCTTTATTTAATTATCTTTCTTTCATCTCTTTATACTGTGCATATTTTACTTTAAATTGAACCAAAATTTTCTTTAGTTTATTATTTCAGTTTTATTTTACTTCCTGCATCTTTTCAGAACTGTTATTAACTGTTACTAACTGTTACTAACTGTTCATTTTTCCTTTTGAGTTTAGTTAGTTTTGTGTGTTTAAGTTTTGTTCCACTACAAAGCCGTCTGTAACTTCTATAAATAAATATTTTTAAGTCCAGTTGAAAGTATGCAGCATAGTAGTACACCACTGCAGCCAGGTGACGAGATATCCACCAGGTGTCAAGACGGTCTTCACTTATAAGAATAATATAATTTTGAAGAAAAAAAAGAAAAGAAAGAAAACACAATAGATTTCTGCTTGGGGGAGAAAAACCACCACCTCACGCCTGACTGAGCTCAGATCATTAAAAATGCAGCGGGCTCCTCCAGAATCAAATTACCTTGAGCCGATTCAAAGGTTTCTCATATCCATCACCGTGCACTGTGTGGTCTCCAAAACAAGCAAATTAGATGTGGCGTTTATTTACGTGGCGGGTGGCGGAGGGGAATTAAGATTTTGGGGGGTAAATTACAGGTAATTAAGGTCCATTCTGTGTAATTCTCAGCTATTAAATATAATTTGATGGCGAGCATCTGGAAATGAAAGGAAAGTGTGACGTGACGGAGAGGAGAGCGACTACGTGGTCCTCCTCTTTATTTGTTCTACAGTACTTCTCTATTCCAATCCCCCCCCCCCCCAGCTTCCCTGTGCCTCCTCTTCCTCCTGCCTGGGCTTCCCACTTTGCTCAAGGACACTATTCCAGTTATTTTCAATATCAAAGATGGAACATAAATCAAAAGTAACAGCAGCTACAATCCTCAACTTTCATTGACTGAAACAGAGAGATGGTGGCGAGAGGAAAGAAGGAAAAAGAGAAGATGGGGTGTAAAGATTAAGGGCGGGATGGGGAGAAAGGAAACATAGAAAGGGAGAAAGAAGAGTGAGGGGAAAAGATCAGAAAATGTAATATTGCTGAACTACATTCAAGAAAAATGACAAAATTCTTGAAACTTTTGGAAACAAATGAAACAGGAAATGATGTGATGTGAAACATTTAAGGATTTTCACTTTTGGGACTCAATAATTAGCCTTTTTTCTCTGGACGTGCATGGAAAAGAGGAGTGAGGTAAAAGAAAATGTGCTGGGAGAAAGATAAAGAAAGAAGACGAGAAGAAAGAAGACAGCCAGCCTCTGTGTTTCTGACAGAGAAATACTTTACTGCTGTTGGCATCTGCCACAATATGCCACCATTGCCCCCGAGGGCCTTCTTCACTGAATTATTATGGTTTCCATGGTAACAACACCACATACCAGCTCTGGGGGGAATAAAAAAAATCTAAAACACAAAACCAGCCCAGATTCTGATCTTTTTACGGCCTCGTTAGTCGGGATGGAAACCCGTTTGAACCCCGTAAGATCACTGGGCTGAATTAGCAGCTGCTGTAACGACACCTGAGAGAGCGTTCGTTACGGAGCCGACCCGTGTAACGCGAGGCAGCGTCCTTGTGGTCACAATAAAGACTGTCCTCAAGGGTGGGATATATTTTATTGGACAATTCCAAACACATTTGGCCAGTATTGTAAAATCAAAACACTGCGTCTCCAAAAACAAATGTTTTCACACCATCCTTCTGGTTTTTTACTCTCTTGCCATGTTCGATGTATTCTCAAGAGTCTGATTTGCATTTTGACAAATTTATTACCCCTAATTAATACCGTACTGGCTGCAACTAACTGCTATTCTATATCTATGTCTATAATCTTTTTATGGACTGTTGACACATAAAGAACGCAAAAACTTGACGAGTGCAGGTGACACACTTAACGGCTGGTCACTGAAGACTGGATACTCTGACAGTACACAGTTCTGCAAAATGCGCTAGAACGGACATTCTTGCATGTTCTTGTGGACATGGACGCTAACCGGCAGCTAGCAGTGTTTATATGCAGTGCAATTTGTGCTGAATTAAAAAACACACACAAAGAGAAAAAAAGCAGAGTTTGGCCAAGGCAAATGCAATATGAAGCTAACTTCCGGTGAAGCTGTTGTTACTGTGGGTCTCACCCGGCTGCGATGTTATTGGTCGCCAATGTCGGTCGTAAATATCTAAGTGTTTAAAAAAAAATCTTTATGAGAATGACTGGCAGCAACTGGAATCTTTACACAGACTTAATGATTTTCTCTGTCGACTCGCAGCAGATACTGAGCCTAACTAGAATCATCTGGGTTCGACCAGTCATCTCGACCAAATCCCATAATTGTTTATAGTCGACTGTACAGTCATTCGGTGTGAACAGGTCTCAAAATACAAGTTGGTTGAGTACTTTCAGCCCGATGCCTTGAGTCAAGACTACGCTGATTGCTGATTATAAACGTGTTGAGAGCTGTTTCAAATGAACACAACTGAAGGCAGGTAGACAGAAAAGCAAGGATGAATTAACACAAAGGTCAAGAAGCTGACCAGAAACATGGATAAAATAAGAGACTTGAAATGAGAGCTTTCATTTTTTGATCGCTAATGATAATATAATAAATAATATTCTATGTATATATATTTTGTGTAAGGTCCTAAACCTTACACTGTAAAGTGCCTTGACATGACTGATGTGATTTGGCGCTATACAAATAAAATTGAATTGAATTAAAACTGAATTGAATTAATGAATTTGCAAACATAAAAAAAAAACAAAAAGAAAACAGTTGCACTTTGTCATTAGAGGCAAATTTATGGGAAAAAATTATCTGTTTAAAATTAAACCTACAAAACAATGAAGTGTGTAAAAAGTGAAGGGGTCATAATACTGAAGCCAGTGTACAAGTCGCCTCTGTGTCAGTCTGCAGGTAGTTTAATGATTTAACATACAAGTGATTTATCATAATATTTCCAAGACAATTCTAAGACAACGTTCTGTTATTCTTTATCGTTGTCTCTCGCTCCATTCACTCACACTCTCTCTCTCTCTCTCTCTGCAGTAGCATCATCTAACTCCTCGGTCAAAGCAGAATAATTGTCAATGAATATTTAACAAGGTTTCAGATGGGAGGATAGACATCATCCTCTCTCTCTCTCTCATCCACACACACACACACACGCTCTCGGTTCTCTGTGATCCAGGCAGAGGTTAGCGATACAGCGTGGTCAGTGGTGCGTACAGCAGCCAGTGGATTAGCGGAGGGGAGATGATGAAGTGCAGAATAAATACTAAATAAACACCCTCTGCTTTGGCTCCACATACAGTAACACCGCTCAGCTCCGCAGCCATTTCTCAGCGGTCGTTTTGTGTCCTTCTCGACCCCCACCTTCGCCAAATGGACTCGTTTTACTGGAGGAGGTCATGAAATTGTAATTAACCACCAGCGGCATTTGTAATTTTTAGTCCGGTGTGGATATGGACGAGCGTGAAAACTTTAAAATATTCAGTGGCCTTGTGAGGAGAGTTTAAATGTGGACAAGAGGTTGCAAGTTTAACTACCGCATTGGCAGCAGTGAGCCCTGCTGAAGTGCCCTTGTGCAAGAGACCAAGAGTAAAAAACCAAAGAGAGTAAGCTCAAGAAACAGAAAAACAGCAGCGATGGAAACAAACACATCCCGTACAGCACTAAAACGGTCCTTAAACATGTCGACAGCAAAAATAAAATAAAAAATCTAAAACGACTAATCTTAGCCTGTAATTTCTATTACACTACAGAAAAACTCAGAGTACCACAGACTGAGCCTCAATCGATCTCAAGTGGTTGCTGTTAGTTAAAAAAATGCATCATATTTTTGTACTTCAGGATCAAAGGATCAAAAGTTACACAGCTAATTGTATTTTTAGCGTTAAATGATCAGAGTGATCAGAGCTGAGCTTGCTGAATGCTTCTTGCAGCAGGCTGTGCTGGTACATGGACCCAGAGCAAGACTCAAATCTGAATCATGGTTTGCAGATGCATTGACCCTGCGTGGCCGCTTGTTGGTGACCAACTCACTGGTCTGAGGGAACCCCGACCCAGCAGCTTCCTTTTCCAACTTCCACCTTCTATAACTACAAATGATGTGTTTATTCAGACCAAACAAGCCAGTAAACTTCAGCAGATGTGCTGTATGAGGTGCAAATAAAGAAACTGTAAAAGATTCAACACAGAACCATCATGCTCGGCTTCACCTCTTTCTTTTTCTCCTGCAGGCTTCCTGTCTACTTACTGAACACTACGCACACAGCGCCCACTACAGTGCCGGAGGCAGGGCCGTTTTAGACGCATAGGCTACATAGGCTGCAGCCTAGGGCCCCACCAGCAGGGGGCCTCAGTTAGCTACATGGATTTATAGTGTAGTTTTTTATTTGTTTATAATTGTATTTAAATTATTTGTACGTATATTTCATGTTCCCTCTATTTTTGTAATCATTGTGAGATTACAAAATATAACTTTCAGTGGTATCTATTATGAAAATGATTAAAAATCAAAATAGCTCAGCTATTTATTTCGAGTTTGTCTGTGACGTCATCAAGACGAAAGACTGATAGAAACAACAGTGAATAAGTTTGTGGAGAAACACCCTCAGCAGATACAGCTAATAAAGCCTCCTTGCTAACAACAGTCTGACCTGTTGATAGAGTCAGCTAGCGTTAGCATTAGCATCAGCAGCACCTGCTGCAATACAGAAGAGGAGCTGGAGGAGCAGTAAACAGCACAGCTCCTTCTCCAAACTCATCATCAAGAACAGACTGTGGTCAACATGTATCAACGTCTAAACCACTTGATTATAATGTCTCTGGAACATGACTTTGTCAGTTTGATCAGACATTATCAGTTATTTTGTTCAAAGAAAAGCAGGAATAGAATCACAAGTTGGTGAGTATGTGATCATTAACGCTTCACTTTAAGTTGATTTAAACACAGACTTCACTTTATGGGTGATGTTTTCAGAATGTACACTTCAGTATATAAGATATGTCAGAGTTTGTGGTTCACTGCTGGTGTGAACTAATCTTATGACAGTCAGATTGTGCTGTCAACACGCAGGATGATAACTTTTGTTGATTCCTTTTGTTCTTCTTAGACAAATAGGGCCCCAAATGCTAGCAGCCTAGGGCCTCAAGATTTCTTAACCCAGCCTTGGTCGAAGAGCAACAGCACAGGCTCGAGTATGTAGTCCCCCCCTTTTTTCAAGATTCAAGATTCTTTATTTGTCACATACATAGTTATACAGTGTACAACACGCAGTGAAATGTATCCTGAGC
>JAUMHL010000015.1:1385195-1434075 GCA_032362345.1 Sandelia bainsii
ATTGAGATGCTGTGGCATGACCTTAAAAAGGTGGTTCATGCACAGAAACCCTCCAATGTGGCTGAATTAAAACAATTTTGCAAAGAGTGGACCAAAATTTCTCCACAGGGCTGTAAAAGACTAGTTAACTGCCATTTATCACAAACGCTTGATTGCAGTTGTTGCTGTCAAGGGTGGACCAAACAGTTATTAGGTTTAGGGGGCAATTACTTTTTCACATAGGGCCATGGAGGTTTGGATAGTTTTTTTCCTTAATAAATAAAATCATCACTTAAAAACTGCATTTTGTGTTTATTTTGGTTATCTTTGTCTAACATTTAAATTTGTTTGATGATCTGAACCTTTTAAGTTTGACAAATATGCAAAAAAGTAAAAAAAGTCAGGAAGGGGGCAAATACTTTTTCACACCACTAACTTAAGTCCTGACTTGGACTTGGATCTTAAATACCTTGTGTTCTGATTTTACCTTCAGACTTGAACTTATCTCCCATTACTTCAGCCACGACTCTGACATGTTTTAAATGCAACAACAGATACAGCAGTAGTTGCAAGGATCTTGCAGGGTTTGGTCTACACTGTTATTTCAGGTTCATTGTTCCACTGCACAGTCCAGACACGAACTGAATAATTTAAAATATCACAGGAGTATGTGAAACATGTGACGCCGATTTGTATGTGTTTGTGCTGTGAAGCAGTGAACAGAAATAATTCAGCAGGTTCACACCTCAGTCTGTTGTTTGGAGGTTTTTACGGATCAAAGCTTTAAGTGCAGAGGGAGATACACACAGATAATGAATGGACTGTTAATGTGCTGCGGCCAAGCAGCTAATGGACACACACACAAATACAAAGGTACACTTTCACTATAAGACACACACACACACAGAGGTGGTAGCTGGTTAATGGCTGTCACTGTTGAATGATCACAGTGATCAGGCTACTGCAGCGCTAATTGCAACTAAACTATCTGAAAACAACCAGAGTCGGGTCTGCTGCAGGAGGACGAGGAGAAGATAGAACGACGAGAGAAAAGAGAAAGAGGAGGAGGAGAAGAAGGAGAGAAGAGAGCAAAAAGGCAGGGAAATCTGCTGAAGAAAAACAGAGGAAAAAGATGGGAAGAAGGGAGGAAAAGTAGGAAAGATGGATGAAAGAAATCAATAACCCAATAAATACATAAAGGGAGAGAAGAATAAAAGCTAAAATACAAAAATGTAGAGAATGGAAGGAATAGACATCTTTAGTAACAGAGATCTCACTCTGGACCAAAGCTGAGCACCGTTCAAATGACTGTACGTTGAGGCTAATCTGATGCTGTGACACAAGTTGTATAATAACGTCATTTTTAGGAGACTGGGTCGTCCGAGTAGGAGCCCGTTCTGTGGTCTCTGGTGTTTGGGTCAATATGTTTAAAACCCAACAGGATCCAAGCAGACTCCCCCTCCGTCAGCTCTGTACAGTCAGACTGCTCTCACCTCTTTTTCTGTGACAAACTCATGTTTTAATGTCCGTTTAAGGAGGGTTTTTCCACAGGTTGTCTCACTGTTTTGAATCTAAATGAACTAAATAAAGCGCTACGTGAAGACGTGTGGACTATCTGAGGTTCTGGGATATTTGTACGAGATTATGAGATTAATGTTAATCTGATGTGAGTGATGTGGTTCCTTTTCTGAGCAAACGTTCTTTATGCATATTTGTGTCGAATGTATTTGAAAACATCCTTTTCTTTAAAAATATATTTAGAAAACAAGGTAAAAGTTTGAAGAAATCACAGAAGAAGCAGGTGGCAAAATTAAAATATATTCAATATAAAGAATTCAAAGAAGAAAGGAAGGGACTGAACAAATGGGGAAAAAGAAGCAGGAGAGGAAAAAAAGGCCACATAAATATATACACAATACACACAGACACACACAAAGGATATGAGTGACAAGACTGTTGCAATACGAGAGAGAGAGAAAACAATATAACATCCAATTAACCAAGTCCAGAGAGTTAACCAGCAGCCAGTGAGAACCGAGAAACCACTCAGGACGTCAGCCGGCAGTTAATGCAAACAACGCAAAGAAACTCACAAAGGTAGTGTACGTGTGTGTGATTGATTTGACTGTGAGCTTGTGTGTGATAGAAAGAGAGAGGGGGATAAGTGGGGATCAACCAGAGAGGAAATAGAGGGATATGAACAAACTGAAGCCAGATGAAACAGAACAGGAAGATACGAGGCTGAACTGAAAATAAAAATACAAATGAAAAGATAAAAAAATAAGTTTTTTACCTTGAGGCCATCTGCTGGGCATAGAGCTTGTTGATTGGCTGACGGGTCCCCCAAGGCTGCGAGAAGTTCGTGTGATTGGCCGGTGTACAGGAGGCGGGCCTGGATGCAACGGACAGTGCGGAGCATCCAGCCATGTTGGCGCCGGATCTGCCGCTGGAGCTGATCCCATTGGCTGGAAACCATATGGAGGATATCCTTCAGACCTGCAGGGTGAGAGACATGTGGATAAAACAGATATTCAGAGAGAGAGAGAGAGAGAGACAAACCACAATCACACAAACATTCAGTTACTTCTCTGCTCCACCTGACCCTACAACCAAAGTCTGAGGAGGTTTAACCAAGCGCTTATTCCAGCCATCGCTCTCTTTTATCTGTTCTCTCTGTCTTTCGCTTTCTGGCTGCAAAGGTTGGAGAATATAGAAAACTATATTCAATGTTTCGTTCCCTGCCAGTCACTTTGTGCCCGCTGGCTCTTCTTTCTGCTTTTCTGTCGCTCCCTCCATCTCATTCTTTGTCTTTATCGCTCTGTGTCTCTGTTTCAGTTACGTTCATATGAGTTCTCCTCTCTGAAGGTCACACTGTTAATCCAAATATTAATAATGAATGGAACAGAGTTGGGGCTACCTGTGTGCGTCTGATTGTACCTGATTGGTGGGAGGTGATGACGGCGAGCAGCGCTCTGCCTTCCTCCATTATGCTCTCCTTCAGAGCGCTGTGGCTGTCCACGTTGAGCTTGAAACTCTGAAACACACATAGGTCACCATCATCTTTTGTGCTTGTCCAGTCACTTTTGAATTGAGGGCTCTGTTTTAAAAGGGCTGTATTTTTCCCACACTGCTCATTCTGCACTGATGTAAACATGCTCAATGAAGCTGAGACTCAGATCTATAATGTGGGGCTCATTATTTTATGTAAAACTGACTCTGAGGAAGAGTTCTTTCTGAATATGTACACTTCTTACACAGCTTCTGGGGCTGGGGGCAAAGGAGTGTGAGGTTTTATTTGTGAGACAAGCAACCAGGATTGTTTGATGACATGACGTGTGTTAAGATGCTTAACCTTAAACTTAAGAGTGAAGACAAGATTTAAACTAAAATTCTCTCTCACCACATTCAGTTTCTCTGTTGTACTTGTACACGAGTGTGTTAATGTAAACAAGAAAGAGAAGAAAAGTGCAGTTTAACAAAAGAAATGAAAACTAGACAGACTGATGTATGAATGGATGATAAACAGACAGATGGACGGATGGATGGAGTCACAGAGCAGCCTCAGGCAGTGTTGGAAAACACTTCAGCCAGATCTCTGAACACCATTACAGCCTTTCTGATCTGGTGTGTGTGTGTGTGTGTGTGTGTGTGTGTGTGTCAGCCTCAAGGTGTTCAAGCCTCAATACTTAACCACTTCTGACATCCTGCTGTGCTGCAATGGGAAATTATGCATACACACACACACACACACACACACACACAGTGATCTGAAGACTGTGTGTGTGCGCATTTGTCTCAGTCATGTGATCAGATTGATGATCTCAAGAGAAAAATCCATAATTATGCAAAAATCACCCCAATTGAGTTTGTTGTTTTTGCGACCTACAGTAAGTGAGTTTTAGTGTCAGGACCTGCAGCGGCTGTGTGAGTCTGTCAGAAACATAAGGAAGTCTAAAAGGACATTTTAAAATGTACTGTTCGTACAATATCTACTAAATTCAACTGAAGTTATTTTGTACTGTAAAAAAACTGAATTTCTTCCCAGCAGCCGCTGTGCAGCCAGAGTTCAACTTTGTATACTCGGCCTGAGACAGTCCTTCCTCTTCAGTGAGGGATAGATGGGCGACAGCATCAGTCAACACATGACAAGGTCACACCTCCACACCACTAATATTTATGGAGCAGGATACACACAGTGGAGACGGATGGATCGAGGTGTTTTAACCCCTTACACACACAATCGCCACCGGCGAGCGTCTGTCGGCGTAGGTTTTGTGCTGTGTCCTGCCAGTTTGTCCTGTTACAAGGTGAAAAAACCTGAAGAAAACTTTACTGTTGAAATGTTTGCTTAATAAAAACTAACTATTATTATATTTTCCATTTCTCCTAAACATTTAGATCACTTGACCTTCTGAAAGTAATTTAAAATTTAGAATCTAAAAGATATAAAATGTCCCTTCAGCACAGATGTGTCCAGTGTCAGTGTCTGGATCCAGTGTTATTTAATTGGACATGAGACTGTGAGAATATGAAAAACAGTAAACCCAGTCATCAATGACCACTGGTTTAAAATTAAAGAACCTGGTAACTATGATATAAGCTCCTATTTGGCTTGAACATAAGGAGAATAAAAAAGTAACTGAAGCTGATGATTTCTCTGTAAAATGAGGTTTAAAGATAGAAGGAAATAAAAGATTAGCAGGAATTCCTCAACCCTGGCAGCGACTTCTCTCAAGTAAAAACATTACAACTCCTCAGCACCAGCTTTAAAGAATGTGAGCAGGCAGTGCTGACACTGTCCCTTACATATTACATTTCACAGATAAACAATAAAATATTACTTGCCATCACAAAAATATCAGCTCTATCACCTCACAACGCCCCCAAAAACACATTCATACATCAATATTATCCAAATAAAACACGACTGTCTGCATTCTGCGATCATTACTGCCCTGCAAACGTCATAAATTACTTCAAATCTAACGGCTGATTGAGTAATTTTACAGACTCGGCGGCCACGCTGCCCCACATAATTTCCAGATAAGCTGGTGAAATACCTCACAGCTAATAAACATAAAGTACATCTATCAGCGCTACAGAAAACACAGCGTGACTGTCTGCGTCTCTGGGATAGGGCCGGCTGATGTTAAGAATGAATTAGGTTGTGCAGATTAGCAGGGCTATCGGAGAGCAATCGTATTTCAGCGCCTTATTCCACAAGCGGTTCGGCTCAGTTTCCTCCGTTTAATATATGGAGAGCATAGAATCGATAAGAGTAGAACAGCCAGCCATCAATCACGCGATGATAAGGCATGCAGAGCAGTTCTGCTTTTATGCACGTCAGACAGCAGGCGGTAATAAGAGGCTGTGTGTGTGTGTGTGTGTGTGTGTGTGTAGATGCATGCACTGTTGAAGAAGAGAAGGAAACTACAGAAAGTTTGTATGTGGACTACAAAAAGAAACTGTGATGTTTGGAAAAACCTAAACCTCAAAGAAACTACCTGTACATTCATGTTACTCTTGTCAAAGTCTATCAGAAGGAAGTGGAGGTGGCATTATGTGTTGTTCAGAGGCCCAGATTCAGTGACAGGTGACAGACTCAAATTTACGCACAAGTAAGAGCCAATCACAATTGTCCAGATTCATGCAGAAACCGAAGAAGAAAGACGTTTTTTATTTACTACTTACTTCTATTCGGATCTATTTGTGTCACATAACTAAATCCATTGGAGGTCAGCCGCTCTGTAGAAGTATCATAATCTGTTTTTTTTGCCCAGCAAGTCCACAAATAATGTGTCTGTCTTGGGGTTCGCATCCCAAAATGCAACATAAAGACAAAAACACACGTATGTGGGAATGCACCGTAAAGCCTCCTCAATTTTAATAAGCACCAATCAATTCATGTGTTCATGTCTGGTTTCTTTATCTAAACCATTCAGGAGCTTTACCCAACAAGTAATCTGACTTGATGTGCTGAGTTATGCCATCCCCCATCTGTCACTCCCCTCATTTCCTGTCATGTCTCTACTGTGTCTCTCTAATGACGACATAAAAATGGCTGAAAAATGACTGTGTACTTCTGTGGAGGCAGAGGTACAGCTGTGCACCAAAACGTACAGGTAGCCACACGATAAAAGAACGCTGCATTTCCACGACAGCACGAACAGAAATGACCTTGATGACAAACATCAAATGGCGTAAAGACCCAGGTTTGGTATGGTCAGAAAAATATTTAAACTCACGGGAATCTGACATTTTATTTTAAGTATCAAGAAAGGGCAACTCTTTACTGTAAATACACACTTTAGAAAACACATTTAGGCAACTAAACATCAGCGATGTTCTTGCTTGTGTACGACCGTAGTTTAAAAGTCAAACTGTGAGACAGTGAAGGTAGCAGGTGGATTTGGGGATTTCTCTGCAGCTGTGTCCGCTGGCCTAAAAGGCTATAACTCCCTGCTCTAATTAACATACACACACTCACACTGGGCTGAGACAAGAGCTGCTTCAAAGCCTGAGCAATGAGGTTACCTGTTAGCATTAGCATATTAGCCTGGAGCGCAGCGTCAGAAGCCTGCCTAATATCATTTAGCTTTAACCACTGGCATATTAGCAGGGTGCTAAGAGGTGCGCAGCACTGATACTGAGATGACATTGAGGTTTGACATTGAGATTGCCTATAGAGCTGCACCAATTGGTGGCGCACACACACACACACACGGGGACAGATTCGGGCTGATGAGACATGATCTGATCAAAGAGTCTTTGTAATAATGATGATCAAATTATTTCCATTCAGACAGACCCGAGAGAAACCACAGTGCTCCGGCTGCGTTCCCTGAGGTGTGTGTGCATTTCTTCACCCTTGCCTCCTCTCTCTTTTGCTTTCCCTCTCTCTATTTTCTTGTGCACAGCTTTTATATTAAGCAATAACGCCAATGCAATCCTCCCTCTTTCTCTCACTCCTCTTTTCCCCTTTCCCCTTCCCTCTCCCTCTTCACTGGCTTCCATCTGTCCCTGTTATGACTTTATCTCAATCTCTCCTTCTCCTTTCTTCTTTTACCCCTTCACGGAGATTCTCGCCCTTCTGTCCTATCTCCCTCAAACCTTGTACGTTCCTTTACATCCTCCCCCATACTTTATGCATAATGTCGTGTCTCCTGCATCTGATTCTCCTGACACTCTGGAGTTCATATGAGAAAACGACTTTGTGGTTAATGTTAACTAATTAGTTAAAACGCAATAACACGTCAACAAAATATCTGTCAAGTTTCTAGCATAAGCCAACAATGTCCCAAACTAGTCTGTACAATGAATGCACAGAGAGAAAATGATACCAAGCCTCCATCAAGTCCATCAACATACCCTGACAGCAGTTCTTACAGTGTAATAGATTACTAAGAAATGTGTTACTGTCCAAAGCTGATTAAAACACAATGTGGGTGATCACAGAAAGCAGGAAAAACTAAAACTGATTTATGCAACTGAGACTCAACAGATGAACCAGATTATCTTTATTATTCCTGTCTAGATGAGATTTAGCTGTTTTCCTCTTTGGATGGTTCGGTGTGACACAAACCTAATGTGGCATAATCTACGTTTTAATCATCTGTATTTTCAGACTAAGAGGGTGTATTGTGGACAGAGTCTTAGACCCCACACCTCTTTATCTCTCCTCCTTCCCTCTCTCTCCCCTTCATGTTGCCACCAGTAGTGTGTTGCTGCTGGTAATGGGATTCAAAGGCCTGGATCACTCATCAGACCCAATCAATAGGCCTTTCATTGGCCGCCATCTCTCAGAGCTGTCTGTGTGTGTGAGAGTGTGTGTGAGTGTGTGTTAGTGTCCTCTCGCCTCACTGATCTCCCCGGGGTTCCGGAAAGACCTGTGCTTATTTGCTCCACGCGCCCTAAAACACACACATATATACACACACACACACACACACACGCCAGCTGGACCAAATATTCAATTGGAAGAGCAGCTCCACTCCACCCACTGCTGCCCTGGAGCTGTGTGTGTTTGTGTGTAAGAGAAAGCAATATAGAGAGAGAGAGATTAAGAGTGCATGAGTGTGTGTGTGGGTGTGTGTATGTGTGAGTGTGAGAGAGAGAGAGAGAGAGAAACAGAAAACCAAAGAGAGACAAAAACAAGAGATAAGAGAAAGAATGAAACGAAGAGCAACACTGTGTCCTAAAAATGCAATTCATATGAACTACTCTGCATGACTACAGCAGGATTAAAGGACAAGTCCGTCCATCCAAACCACACTAAATGTGTTCTATTAAATACTATGTGTATGTATATCTCATGTCTCTGTACGATAGAGCTGTATTATTGTCAAACATCCAATTAAAACTTAACTGAGCTGTTGTTGCAGTGAATGACATGTTCCTCCATCACCATTAAGATACACACGGTAGTTTATTTGCGGGTTCTACAAATACTCACTAAAGGCCAAATGTGGATTCATCCACCGGTGAAAATAGTCCGTTGTTCTGTTTTTTTTATTAAAAACTACAGTGACCAACAATTTTGGGGAAATTACTGAGTCTTCTTTAAACGATGAAACTACTGAGTCGACTGAAAAGTGATTATGCAGTGATTATGCAGTAATGTGTAAGTATTTTGAGACTGTTTCTGAGCTGAAATGCCAAATACTCTTTGCCTTTTTATTGTCATAATGTGACAGAAAATTCTTGGACTGTTGGTCAGAAGAGGTTTGAGCTCTATGACATTGTGAATGCTATTTTTTGCTAAATCATGTAACATTTTATAGATTTAATAAATAAATGAAATAATCTGAAGGTTAAACGGTAGGTGGTGCCACATACTGACCGTGACATCTAATTGCAGCGTCCTTATTATCTTGGCTCTAAACACAGATGTGACCTCAGTGCGAGAATTAAGTACTAGGTAGGTACTAACCCTAACCCTAAGTACAAGTGACCAGTGACCGTACTGTAGTCAACAATTCTATTTCCTAAAATGTTCAGAAAAGCTAATTCTTAAAATGGAAACACATTTTGTTAGAGACAAAGAAAGAAAAACAGTCAGATACAGAGACAAAGGGAAGAGAGAAAGAACCTGGCTGCTCTGCAGTAATCAACAAAACACGCAGACGATTATACCCCCAAACACACACTAATGCTACAAAGTGCAAGTGTGACTATCGACGCAGCCACACAAACACGGAGTCAGTTAGCTAACACGCTATCAACAGTGTAGCAGTTCAAAGTCCTATTAGCGATGCTTTTTCATCCTCTTTCACTTTATTTAACGAGATGCGCCAATTAGGAACTGGGAATTCTAATTGAAGCTAACCGCCGGTAACGTTAGCGCTGCTGGCACCCACAACAAAGTCGACACGTGTAAACAAACCAACAAACAAACAAACACACACTCACTCACTCACACAGCAGATATAAATATATAGATAAGACAACAGGGTGTGTGCATGTGGCTCCATGTGCATGATGCTGTTCTGCAGGGACAGATACGGAGATGCTGATTTGGAAATCTGTCTAGGAACATGCAAATGTATGCAAATAGAAGCTGCGCGTGTGCGTGTGTGCATGCACCGCATGCCTACTGTTGTTTATATATGTTTGCATTTGTACACTTATATGCAAATACAACCTGTTTGTTTTGCTTGCCGTAAGTGTGTGTGTGTGTGTGTGTGTACACAAACTGTGTTTTCAGTCATTTACTATTTATAAGTAAATTTCACCCGTTTCTCCTTCAACTGACAACGTATAGTGATATTCACATTGCCGAACATTATAAGACACACAGCATTTTCCATGTGGCTCCTAGTCTGCTCATGTTTTCTCACTTTATCAGGAAAATGTATTAAATCATTAATACCTGTCTGAATCCAGACTCGTTCTGTTCCTGGCAGCTGACAGAGGAGGCAGAGAAAACAAAACAAAGCTCCGTTCTCAGGACAGACAGTTAACCAGGACTTCTTCTCAGACCAGTTTCTGGAGAAAGACCGAGTGTAATTTCTCCCTCTGTCTGGTGTTTGTTGTTTGATTTTGATGTCTTGCTGGTCGGGTCCAGAATCTTTAAGCCGAAGCTTTTCCTGTGGGGTTCTTCTGTGAAACGGTTCAGTTTTTAGCAACTGAATTTGATTTCTCCATGACATAAAAACTGCTCCTCCAACTAACTGTAAACAAAACACAAGCACCGCTGTGAATTTCTGTTTGAATTTCCTGGTCTGGAACGGTGACGCAAAATTTTGCGCCCCAAGGTTCTTCTATACTTTGTATTGAGGGGGTTCCAGTGCTCATGCAAAAGTTAAAGTGTGGGTCTATGGTAAAGATTTTTGCGCCTCAAAGGAACAGGAAATACGTCACACACAGTCGCAGTAAACGAGTGAGAGAATATTTTTAAACTACACTTGAATGCAGAATATACGCAGTACTCACGGTCTGTATAATGTATAGATTGTTTATTTACATTTTCATGTTTTTTTTTTATTATTTGATGTGATTCCTATCTTCTTCTTCTTCTTCATGTGACACAGGTGGGGCGGCGCCCCAGCGCCCTCTATTGACAAGCCGCCACTGGTCACAGAGCTGTTTGAGGGTTACTGTGGTTTTAGAGTTAAGGTTACAATTAGTTTTGGTGTGAAGCGTTTAGTTGTGGTGGTTAAGGTTCAGATGGGGAGCTAAGGAATGCATTAAGACAACAAGTGACCTCACAAAGAGAGAAATAAAAGACAGCTCTCACTGATCTACAGAGAGTCATTCAAGTTTTTTTCTATTTAGTAGAAAAGAACAAAAGAAAATGGAGAGGCAAAGGAAGAAACTAACGACGAGCAACTGAGAGAGAAAAATGAAAATAATAAACAGATACAACAGAAGGAGAAAGAGCAGGTGAACAGAGGCACTAAAACAGAAGGAGATGCAGAAGAAAGAAAGTGGAACAAAAAGGCAGAAATCTGGATAAAAACAGTGAAGAAGACATGAGAGCCAGTCTGTTCATCTTTCAGATGATTGTTGCTGCCTTATCACTCAACACTACTGTTTACATTATGACCTTTAACCTCCACAAGAGACATCTGAACCTGACGTCACTGTTAAAACGTGGCACTGGTCACTGTGAACGCAGCTAAAGATCAGTGTTACCTCTGTTTATGTTAAATAACATATGAATATGATGTTTCCTGATTTTATTTGCACAAAATTTGTGCAAATAAAATGTGCTTTTATTTTAGATTCAGGAGGAAATTATGTCTAAAAGATTACTACCTGTGTACAGTACAATTTAAAAGACTACTTAAAGTGTTTGTGCTTCACCAATTCTGTTTTCTGCTACTCAATACTTCAGAGGCAACAAAAAGTACTTTTTACTACGCTAAACGTATTTGATAACTTTTCCGTTTCAGATTAGAAAAATACAGTATAATCATGAGACTTTATTGATCCCGAGGGAAATTCCCGAGTTGCCCAGCAGCATGTAAAGTTAATCACATTTTAATTATTAGATTCAAACCATACGATCATTCGAACAGCGTATAAAGTCATTAAAATTATCTCTACCTTTACCAGCTGCAACATCAATGTGAAATGTGCTATTCTGTCTGATGAATACTTTTGGTACCACAAGTACATTTTAACACTTTTGTACTTTAACTTAAGCAAAATTCTGAAAGCGGGACGATCTCACAGTGCTGCAGTCACACTGCACTGCTGCATAAAGACTAATAAAAATGTCAAGTTTGGAAAAATTAGGATTTATTTTGTTTCCATCACTCAGCCATCTTACATTTCTTCCTTTTCCCCAGCTGTAAACATCCTCTTCATTCTCTCATTAGTGGCTTCTTTTAATCTTGTTTACTTGTTTTGGGCTCTGTTTGACAGAGATGGAGCGAAAACCATCATACTTCTTGTATGTGTGTACATATATTACCAATACTGTTGAGTCACTTTTAGTGCAGTTTAGGTTTAGTTTCACATTATGGTACAGGTTCTCGTTGGGTAAGAAGTAATTAAAGTCCAGGTTTGTCTGTAGGAAATGACTTTAAGGGTTTCAACACTACAAGCTAACTTAGAGCTACTGTTGTGTCACCTCACGTCATCGTCGTCTGGGCCAGAAAGTGGCACTAGGAAATAACTCTCCAGACCAGTAGGTGGCAGTAGTTTGTATTTGTCACCCAAAGAGTCAAAGCGGATTAAGACCTGCAGATATACAAACCATAAACAAAGCAGCACCTGGCAGCGTTTTTCACTCCACCTTCGTTCACCACAGGCGGTTTATAGCTACATGTAATGGTGAATATATCTGGTAAAGAGCTGTAAATGGCACTGCGGTCCGTTTCTCTTTTTCTGTTAAGCTAAACATCATGAGCACATTTGGTTACGGCCCTCAAAACTTCAACGTCCTGTTTACAGTTAAGAGTTTGTTTCAGGATTTTTAGAGTTAAGGTTAGAATTAGGTTTAGGATAGAGTTGGACATTTTACTCGTGAGGATTAAGGGTTTCAGTAATCCATTATGTCAGCAGGTGTCACATGCCCTCACCAGGTGTGTGTCCAGGTAAACCCTCAGACTGTCCAGATCCTGTCTTGGCTGTGTCCAGTTCTCTGTGCTGTCCAGGGCCTCTTGCAGCCACGAGATGAACCCGTCCAACTGCTGCACGAAACACTGGGGACGAGAGAGGCAGAGGGACACAGAGAGAAAGAGAGAGAGGGAGAGTTTGGCTAAATTAGCAAAAATATGTATAACCGCTGCTGTCCAGAGGCTGCTGGAGTCAGATCACAAACAGCAGAATGCACACAAATCACTCCAGAGGATAGGAGGATGAGAGAAAGAGAAGATAACAAAAAATACAGCAAAATAAAAGGTAGTTGAAGAGATAAAACATGCAAAAACAACAGAAATCCAACAGGTGACACATGCAACAGGATGAGAGAGGGAAAAGGCAACAGACTGGAAGGATGAGAGATGAGAGTTTAAAGAGGGGACAGAGGAGGGTCGGCTGGATGGTGTTTCTGAGCTGATTCCAGGTGAATTAATTCAAGGACGGAACAAGACCCGCAGGATGTAACAGGTAAACACACGTGACGAGGAAAGAAGAGAAGAGAGGGACTGAGAGAGGATGGAAAGAAGGTAAAATGCTCACATACATCTAGGTGAGATACAGCAGTAAGAGAGAGAACATAAAAAACACACAACTAATGTTCCTGCTTTTTATGCTGCACTGAAGAATTTTACATAAAAATTCAGGCACCAATTAGCTGAGGTACTATTGTTGTTACTGGACACACTGCTAGTATTACTGAAAAGAGTAAGAGAGGAATAAATAATAAAACAACAAAAACATGTAGACACATAAAAGACATTTTAAACTAAAAGACAAGAAAACAAGAACGTTACGTCTGTGAGAAAGTGAGACGCTGAGATAAAAACTGAATGAGAGACAGATTAAAAATAAAGAGAAACAAAAAAAACAGAGTGGTACAAATAACACGAGAGAGTTGGACATCTCCATTGCTGGAAGGTTGCCTTTCACCACAATACACATACGGACACACAGGGAAGAAGAAGAGAGGGCAAACAACAGAGACAGAGAAGAAGAAGACAGCTCGTTGCTTGGTGGATAGCTACTGCCATCTACTGGCTGCGAGGAGGATTTATGAAGAGAAGTCAAAACTGAAAACGTAAAATGTGCTCATCTGATTTCATACGAGAAATATTCTTTAAAATGTGATTGATTATATTAGATTAACACAACATCTCCTCTTTCTGCTGTTTTTTTTTAATTTCTTCGTTTGGTTTAAAATGTTAAAGAATCAGAGGAAGAACAGTAGAATCCATGTGAAATGTGATCAAGTAGTGATTTCTCACACACAAAGCCACTTCAGCCCTGAAGAGAAGCAGAGGAGACAGTTTAAAGGAGGAGTTTAAAGCCTCATTCATGAAGGAGAGATGCAGGTGAGGACAAAAAAAGGCAAAGTTAATACTTCAAGCAAAGATCAGACAAAGAGAAGAAACAGCTACAAAGTCTTCATACTTATTTTAGAGATGAGAGAGTTTGGTAGAGGCAGGAGCCTGTTAAAGCCTTTAGACGAGAACGAAACAGAAGAGTAAAGTGATGATTCTCGCTCTACTACCAAGATGAATATGCAGCCTGAAACCAGCTCCTGCTGCAACGTCATACGTTTCAAGTCATTTCAGTGCATTTTTCTACAACACGATAACAAATCGTTGTCATTTTAGAAGCAGTTCACATTGGAGCGATTTGTTAATTAACCAAAACCCACTGCCCACAATTACTGCTCGTTGTCTCTCAAAACTCCAGCTCTCACACACTGAGCTTTCATGCACTAATATTAAGATAAATCACCACTGAATCACACAACAGAACCTCTCTTCAGAGAGCAAACAGTCTACATTTAAAAAACATGGATGGAAAGCGACTTAGTTAGACTTGTACGAGGCAATCTGTGGCAGACATCGCTCCATGTAATTGTCTCGTCTCTCCCCGTCTACAGACTTTTGTCATGCACGTGCTCTCTTGTTAAAAGCTGAAGATGAACCTGGTTACACGAATACTCCACATGGCAGGGAAATCATCGTTCACCGGGAGAAATCTACCTGGGGAAATCAGGTTACAGTCAGAGTTTAATGGAACAATCCAGACTGTAAGCTGACTGTTACTCAAGCGCATGTAAACATACTGATAATGTGGATTCCAGATTTGACAGAAAATATAACATGAACCTACAAATATGTCTTTTAAAAGAAACATAATGCCTGGATTCCTTTTTCGCCAAGATAATGGAGCTAATATTTATACTGAATTTCACAGAAACATTTCATTTAGGTTCTTTATGGCAACTAAAGCATGAGCAATGTTTTTATGTTTTTGGAAGACAAACTAGTGTCACAGAAACTCAACATGAGGACCAAGGATCCACTGGGTTCCACTGCAACCCTGAGGCTCTGGCCACTCTCCACGACCCAACATAGATTTTGACCCACAAATTCCCCAAACTAAATAACACATTTTGACATTTCTCATTACGTCTTCTGATTTGCTGCCCATATCTGCAGCATCAGTGCCAAATCCTCATAAAATCACACTTGAAAGAAAATGAGCGTTTCCCCATCTAAGGCTCCATTCAGATGAGTTTAACATTATGGGGAAAGTGAAAACAAACTGTATTCACTCTGCTCTCTGTAACAACTCATTCTTCCACATGGCATTTTAACCCTCATGACATTACAGAACGTGGCCTGTACAAAAGCCCATTTGATTTGCTCCAATAGCCACAACTCTTAAAGTGTGAGCTTAATATTATAAAAATATTACCATGGTCATGATACTAATTACGGTTATCATGTTATGTCTTAGCATCAAGCTAATAAAATCAGTAGTTTTTGTCTTTTCTGTCAAATATTTGCTAAATTACAGTTACAGCTTATGTGGATTTCAAACGGTATCAGTTAAACAGCCTTATCATGAAACCTTTGTCGCTTATTTGAAATGATGTTTACCTTTCTGCATTTGTCACATTCAGAATTTTCTGCTTTGCTCTGAAAGACGAGGAGCTCTTCCCACGTAAAAATATTTTTTAATTATAAGGATGTTACTTCAGATAAGTTTAAATTACAAAAGGAGCAGCAGGTAACAGTAGGTAATGTCTGCTGTAATTACTATGCACATAAACACCAATGTTCCTGACGAGTGCAGGTCAGAACACCAGTTTGAACACCAGACTAAGAACGAATGGTGTGAAATTTACTAACATTTACTAAATTAAATGCATTTATTTTCAGTGTCTTATTTTCTCTTCTCTCTTTTTTATTTGCACAAATGTCATGAACAGTTTTATGAGCAGGTACGTACTTGTGTATAATGTTAAAATTTAGCATCTAAGTGGAGCACTGCAGCCTCCACAGAGAGAAACTCACTGTGAACACAACCACACACAAAGGTCAGTGTGTAGCTGCAACCTGCATTGTTCTGTAGTGTGGATACAATCCAGAGAGGAACACAAAGACACAGAGAGAGAGAGAGAGAGAGAACAGGAAAGTAATCTACATAAAACTGCAGAAATACAACAACTCCACAATTCAATCTTTCCACTCAGACCTCAAACATCTCGTCTGAATAACAAGTGCAACCATGACTGCAGATCATCCAGAAGACAATTCTAATATTTTATACAAGTGTTGTTTTCATATCTTTCACTGAGAGCCATCTAGAAAACTAATGGCAGAGAGAAGAAGGCTGTGGCGGGAAGGTAAATCTGATGGAATTACCTGAGCTGCCACATGTGCGTCCATACACCTCACCTACAAATCGCTGTTTCTAATCTGGATGTGTGTGTCTGCTCACTGTATTGACGAAATGTGTGTGTCTGTATATTCCTTATATGCTCATGTTTGTGTGTGTGAAATTCAAACCTTGACAGATTGAGCGGCAGTATGGTAATCACGCCCGTGACCCTTAAAAAAAAAATCATCAATATGATTCCATCCATCTCTCTGCCACTCGTTATAGAGGAGATATGGAAATCAAAAGTATTGATGAGAGGAGGAGAGGAGAGGAAAGAAAAGCAATTTAGATTAAAAGAAGGCAAAGGAAAGAAGAGAAGAAAACTATGAGAGGAGAGGACGTTGAAAACTGAAATATGTGGAAGAGGAACAGAGGAAAAGTATAGAGGAAGGAGAGAGAGAGAGGAGAAGTATAGCAAAGGAAAAGAAATTAAAGAACAGGAAAGAAGAAATAAAAGCACAGAAATGGAAAGATGAGAGCATGAAGGATGGCGCAGACAGTGAGAAAGTAAGAAAAGAAAAAGGAAAGAAAATGAGCATGAGAACATGAGATGAGAAAAAAAGAAAGACAGAGGAGGAAGAGGATGTAGGCGTGAACAGCAGCACAGGGAGTGGTGTTGATTTGGATATCGACCAGCGTGCACTGGGCTGCTTACAGCTGCTTTGATGTCTCTAAACCAGTGAGGCTCCTGAGGGGCAGAAAGGCCTGCTGGGAGCCGAAATGCCTGATCTGATCCTCTGCCGCCTGGATAACCGCTCTGATATCTGCTTCATCTCTTCCTCCTGCGGTTCTGCTCTTCACCACTGGATAATTACCGTTCAGATGACGGAGCTTTCTGAAGGACGACGCTGATGGATTTGGACTCAGACTCCTGACAGACTATGTTAGGCTTCGATGATTAATGTGTTACAGGCAATAGGTCCGATTTTTAAGCACCCAGAGCACAAGACAAACAGTGCAATGATCGTACAGAAGGTTGGAGCATCCATGGTTGCTCAAAAGTTTAATTTAGTAATTTTATTTAATCAGTATTTAAATAATGGACTGCAAGACAAAAAAAATTACGTTAGACACTAATAAACAAAGTAAAAAAAAAACTTTAATTGCTTCTAATCAGCTCCATGTTTTCAAAATATGCTGTTAAGTTACCATTAATATAAGTCATATTATATGCAGATTTTTCACATTAAGAGCCCACACACAGGTATTGAATAGTATTAACGCAGGGACATCAATATCTGACACCTACTCCAAAGACGTGCTGCTGTACATGAAGCCCTACGGTCTGCGTAGGGAGGATGAAGGGGTGGATGTATGAGTCAACAGAACACGGGGCTGAGACTGGAGTTCGAGTCCAGTGTGACACACATTTATTCTTGTAAGGAAGTACTTTTTAATCTGTTCACTAAATGTACTTTAACCTCTAAATCTTTGTGCCTCATCCTAACACAGTCTTTGTGCGTAAACTCAACCAAACCTGCTGATGCTGTTCAGTGATGTTCACTGAATTCATCTAAACAAGAAGAAAAGTGTGTGGAGCAGGGTTTCTGTTAGCAGGGAACAGTCTGTCTCTGAAGACGTCCAGGTGGGCCAAAATGAAATAACTAGAGGGTAAGAAAGTTTAATTAAAAATTCCTTAAAATACATTTTTATAAGAAATATGGAACCTGTGCAGCTGATTTCAGGGCTGCAGGAGCCTCCATGACGTAATGTTGATTGACCACATATAATTTAGAATTTCATGACAAATTTTTAATATATATTTTTTTTAAACTCGGACTCTCTTTCAAAAGAAATATGTAGTGCTGGGGAAAAAAAGAAAGAGAGACAGCGAAACAGACAAGACAAGATCCTGCATCACACCTGACTGCATCCCAGAGAACACCCCCGGCCCAGACTCTTGTGCTACCAGCTGTGTGTTACTGTGGGGATAAAGTCATCTCAGAGACCCACATGTTAACATCATCAATCACACACTGCTTCTGTTTTACTGGATGAGTTTCATGTCGGTTTATTCCAGCGGTATTAAGAATTATTATAGAATCTTTGCCTGTCCTTTCCTATGCATGTGCAGAGTTGAACATCCATCTGGCACTTTGACTTCTTTGAGTCTTACATAAACAACATTAAGGTGTCTGCTGTCTTTTCCTCCTGACTGGACGGTATCTTCACTGGATCTACATGCTGAAATTACTTTTTAATCCTCCACATACAGGATGTGAACCACAACGCCGGTGTCGCAGCCGTTTTCTACAACTACACGTTGGTGCAAAGTCAAGTCTAGAGTCATGTTTGCAGGTCTGTGAGGCTGCTCTGGTGCAGAGGTGCATTAAGAGTAATGTTACCATCAACATGCAAACAAACTCACGATGATGACATTAGATGGTCCATTACAAGGAAAATACCGTTTCGCAGAGCTTTGCCCAAAACTGCTAATGACCCAAAAAGGGTTATTTCCCAAACAGTTTCAATACAAAAATATTTTGACCTGCCATCAAGACCCCTCATCAGACCACTGCTCAAAATCTTTTTAATTCATAACTTAATTGAACAATCATATCACAGATCAGTACAGAAAGTTCATAAGTTTTCAAAAGATTTTGACAATAACATGTTTTTGTGGACTTCTCGTATTTTTGGCTCCACTATACAAGTCTGAAAACAAATCTACTTTGTGCATCTGTGTCTATCTCAACTCGCCATCAGTCAGCTTTACCTTTCCCTCCTCCTTAACCTGTTTATCTATAGAAACACCAAAGGAGAGAATAACACCCCTCCTCCTCCATCTCTCTCTTATTTTCCTATCCTCTCTGCTGTCGGTGGGCGTCCCCGCCCTCCCGCCGGGCCAATCAGATGAGTGTTGATGTGACTCTGTTGTCTGTCTGTCTCCCACTGCTCGCAGATAGGCCGGCGTGCCGCAGCGCCGCCAAACACACAGACGCCTCACACTGAGGACGCCAACACCAGCCCAGACAGCACATACAATGTGATCACATGACGTATGGGACACTTATCTAACGGATGGACCGTCTCTCTGTCCTCTTTTCTTTAGTTCTATTTGTTTTTCAGGGAATTTCAGTGCTCTTCAGGAGCCGTATCCCACACAGCGCAATGAGGAACTCTGGATTTCTGTGTATGTACATTTCCTGCGTCGGCCTCATAAACTTTCATGAAATAAGCCACAGATTTACGTGACATGGACACAAATTAAGTAAGGATCGGTTCCAACATTACAAACGACGAGGAGGTCAAGGTCAAAACAACAGCGTCTAGACGATTAAAAGGTGGAGAAAAAAGTGTTTGATAAAATATTCATGTCCAACAGCAAAGGCAGCACGAAGAACTAAGACAGAAAAAGTAAAGGTCTTATACAGGAGGGCAGGTTAAAACAAGAAGTATTTACATCAAATAAATGTTGGTGAACATGTTAAATAAATATTAATTTAGGAAAACTGTAAAAGCCCCAATATGTAACATTTTTACATTAAAATTACATCTTCAAAACCATTTCAATGCCACACTAACTTGTAATAAAGGAAAAATGGCATCTAGGCCATTGCCACTGCGCGTCCGGATCATCCGTTACTGCACTACGCACAAGGTAATTTTGAAATTAAGTCCCGGAGAAATCCCGTGAACACTTTACGGCACAATGCACCAGTAAAAGTTTGCATCATTTCATTCCATACAACCCAGGATAGCAACATGTTAAGCTAAAGAATGTAGCAAGCTAACTAAAATAACATTAATAACCTCATAAAACGTGGAATTTGGATCATTCAGGTGATTAATCAGTTGTCAGGATCCTGTTCAAACTGCACATATAACTAACCACTTAGGCTGGAATCTTTCTAAAACTGGTGTGGGGAAACTGAATCCAGCTTAGTGATAAGTTTAGATTAATTTCTGGTCTTTGTCCCAGCACCAGTCTAAACATGAACTGGGTGGAAATAAATGTCTGCAGACGTGCTTATTCATTCTTCTCATATAAAAAGTTCAGATTCAAGCTTCTATTACCTTCTACTCTCTTCATCTCTACTCTAATCAAATGTACTCGACCCCAACAACAAACAACCTTTCCTTTAAGAGTTCCCAGACAGATTATATTCAGTTCTGCTCCTGGATTTGATTCATTTCTGCTCCAGCAGTGATCTTTCCACAGCCTCTGTTCCCTGGACGGATGATCTTTCATTCTATTTCATTCGACACTCTTGTGTTCAGTAGAGACTTTCTGTGGAGAGACAGAATGTCATTCTCCACACTGAGACACTATTTCTCCTCTCTTCACTTCCTCAATTAGGCAGCTCATCCATCGCCATGATTACATGCTGCTAATTAAGCAGCTAATCAGCTAATTACCCAGGAGCAGTGAGGAGCAAGGAGAGTGTGTCTGTGTGCATGCAGTTACCACAAAGTGTTATGTGGGAGACAGCAGGGAATAATTCCTGACAGTTTTTATGTGTTTTGTTTTATATTTTAGAATTCTACTAATCATAATTTATGAATGTTATGAATATTTCTATAAGGCTTCAGGGTTCAATATTTCACTAGACAGCAATTTAAGAACAGTCTTTTCAGCTACAACTCTCTACAACCTACATCTATATGCAGTACAGTATATGAACATGTATCAGCTCCAAACTCTACGAAGCAGTAACACAAACAGGTTATTTTTTTGTTACACAGACCACATGAACTCAGAGCTGAAACAGCACCAGAGGGGGTCTGAATGATTCAGGGGAAGCTGCAACAGACCCTGAACATGCTGAGGTTTAGAGATACTTATTGTGTCTGAGGTGTTCAGGGCACGCCACAAAGGTAGGTGCAAAATTTCGAGAACCACCAGACTAATCAGAGAAGCTGCTTTTACAGGGGAAACACATTTGTCTCACACAGCTGTTTGCTGATTTTAGATGAGAAGGTAAATGACTGTCATAGTATTGAGAAACGACACAGTATGAATACAGTTTTGTACTTCTGCAGCTTAATAAAAATCTGCATTTCCATTATAAAGAAAATGGAAATCCATATATTTCAGTTTAATAGGTTTAAATTAATCATTAGAAATAAGTAAGTGAATAAGAACTTTAGCATCAGCGGTGTTGTTATGAAGTGGGTTTATTTTTTTCTACTTTTGCACAGAGCCAGGTTAGTTGCTTCTAATTCAATAGAGACATCCTGGACCAGAGAATACCACCAGCTAGTCCAGGAGCTTTGCTTCGATGATGGTCTCTTCAAGGCTTTTTTTTGCCTTGACAACGTGCTGTCAATCGTGGCCACCAACTACAGGAAGTCCGTGCAAATGAAAGTTTTTGCTCTGAGTTGACATTTTTTTGCATTTGGAGGCGTTCGGGTGTATAGCAGAAAAACGCGAGGTGCAGTGAACAAAACGCTTCCTTCTCATTGAAAGCAATTACAAAATGCTGCCCCAGGCTGCTACAAATGCACTGTGTATGATTGGGGTCTTAGTTACTTAATAAAAAAATTGTGTCGAGACATTCAGGAAATATTTAGCTGAGATTAACTTCAGAGTCTTTTTTTTCAGGCATTGAAACATTTCTACAACATGAAAGAACAGAGAGAACGAGCAGGGGACAGCTTTGACATTTCATCACTCAAACCATCATTAATTATGAATATTAACACAGGCAATGATTGTGGGAATATGGAGGACACAGCTTAACGTGGAGATCAACCTTCTGGGTCAAAGATCCCCAGTGCCAAGGACGTCTCCTCACATGTCCAAGCCTCTAATTCACAGATTGATCCTAAATTATCCTGACTATCCTCCCTGATTCTGTCTGTGGGCTCCTGACCCGGCTAACACCAGATAAGACAGATACGCTTTCATTGATGGCCGAAGGGAAACTGGAACGTTACAAGGATTAGAATATTAGGGCAATAAAAGAAACAGAAATAAACCTGAATAAAACAATAAAAATATAAGAAATGCCTTCTTTATAGCGCTAATTAAACAAGCAGTCAAGAGGAGGACGAATGTCCAGAGCTATTGACATTTCACCATATTCGATATGACAGATATGACTGATTAGTTCACCCGGCAGCCTCATCAATAATCCACCCGCCAATCAAATGTGACCTTTAGAAGTGAGGTGATGAATTAACGGGGAAACGGGACGATCCGATACCAGCCCTCCAATCCATCAACACAGCAGTGAAGGCAGAAGAGCGGAGGTGTTGGTGTCGGTGATTTTGGTTCAACTTGAATCAAAATTCTGTAGTACAAGGATTTGTCTGTGGCTTTGCTGCTGATGACAGAGCAGCTAAAACAGTGTCAAGTGACAGAGGCTCTAAATGATCTAATGCATAGTTTGGAGGTCCAGTGCTGGCAGTATTAGTTTGAAAGTAATTTAGATGACATTTTGTACAGCAGGGAGTCCAAACTTTCCATCTGTAGTTCAGGATCAGTTTGAAAACACAAGAGGGTCCAAGTCAGTCAGATCTTGGCGAAAGAATTCAGAATCAAGTCCAAACAAAAAAGGCAAGAAGTGTGTATGAGATTAGTGCAGCTACACTGATTTTTAGTTAAACTGACAAACTGAGTGTTCTGTTCGTGAGTTCATGCTGACTGATGAGACCGAAATAATCTTCAAACGGCTAACGTCAAAACCAGGACTGAATTGTCAAGTGAAAATGGTTCCTTGCAAGAAAGATACTTTTTTGGAAATATAAAAATCTCACAGAATCTCAGTATATTTTCTTTAATCTTGTAACATGTTGCATCATCAGCAAATGGAGCAACCACTAAAAGTAAGTTCTTCTGGCTGCTCCCTGTTCGGGGTCGCCACAGCAGACCACTCCACATGTTGATTTGGCAAGCATTTTACACCAGATGCCCTTCCTGGCGCAACCTTCCCCACCGGGATTTGAACCAGCACTAGGGAAGAACCGGGACTTGACAATTGACAATTAGCAACTGCTCTAACCACTGCGCTGCCGTCCTGACTAAATGGAGTAACCACTAATAAAAAAATAAAGATAACGAAGAGAGAAACTAAAAAATGGCTGGCAGAAGTTCCTGCTCCTGAGAAAACTCTGAATGCTAGCTGAATGCTAAGACTTTTTTTTTTATCAATGTGTAATTCAGTCAATGGTCAAAGTCTTGCTTTTTCATCAGTATATTAATGTGTAAAACTGAGTGAGGTGTTCACTAGTTTAAGTTACATCTTCCTTTTTTACCTGATTCTTTTTCTATGAGAGCTAGAGAAACAAGTCAACAATGCAACCAACAGACAGACTGTCCATACCTCTATCTTCTTCCAGATATCGGGGTCTTTGTGCTGACTCTGAATGTCCTCCACCAGTTGTAGCACCAAAGACGAACTTCCCAGTCCATTCACTGGGGGTGCTGTCAGTTCCACGTGGCAGTTTGCAGACTTCCGACCCTCGCCGTCTTCAGACTGAAGGTCGCTCAATGGGCCGGACTCAATGCTTTCGTCCAGTGAAGGTGCAACATCACTGGAGGAGGTGGGGCTAAAGCGGCTTACTAGGTTTCGCCTGTAGGGAAGCTGATGGGGGAGAGAATATGGAAATATATTTTGGATCAACAAATGTTTGTTTGCATTTTTGGAGTCAGAAAAAGGAGAAGATCAAATATGCTGTTACATACCAGCGGTGGCAGAGGAGAAGGAACGTCATCTCCACTCTCCCCTACGCTGCTCACGTTATCCCTGATCTCCCCTATGTCCCACTCTGAGCTGAGTTCTGTCAAATCCCAGTCATCAACATCCTGTAGACCCTCCTGAGTCGAATCACCGGGTCTCTGGGGATAAAGGTTTGGATAAAAACCTCAGTGTCTATCATTATATGTGCAAACATGAGTAGGTTTTTCTCTAAGTGAGGTTAATACATGGTTACGTGTTTTTTTCTTACAGTAAAGTGAGACTAACCAGTGGGATGGACTGAGCCAGACTTTCCAGTTTCATAGCGAGAATTTCCGTCTTACGAAGATGAGCAGGAAGAGCTAGGAACTCCTCTGACCCATACCAGTGTTCCCTGTCTGGGCTCGTTTTTGATGAAACCTCGAGGCCCTGCTGGACGAAAACAGGATATACACAGAAAAATCAGATTAAGCACTGGTGTCAATAGTTAGAAAACATTTAGCTCAATGTCTACATGCTCGTGCTGTCAGCGTCTAATGCTAAACTCAATAGACTGGTCATTTATTTCCATTTAATCTCTTCTTAAAGAACTAGGAGATTATCAGGCGGGTTGTTATCAGCGTGGTTCTCTGCGTTCAGCCAGTCCAGTATACTTTAGCTTGGCACAGGAAGGAGAAGCCTGAAAGTTAGTCTCTATAAACCCAGAAAAGGTACAAGCTTCTAACCAAACAGAGAATTCAAATGATGTATGCTTGATCAGTAAGTTTTGCAGCTTCTTGTTTATTGTAGTTTGATCATGATTAATAGTTGAAGGGCTGTGCAGAGCATAGAGGAGCATGGCAGACGGTAGCATAGGGCACTAAGGACAGAGAGATTGCTGTCAAAGAACATAAGCTACCTGCTGGATGGTCATTAATTCCCTCCAAATTATAGAGCTGCCTCCTTGTCAAATCTAGTTTTCTCTTTATGTATGTGTTAAACAAGTGTGTGTGGAGGATTTGTCTCTTTAAAGGCAATGCAACGAGGCCTTTATTGTCATTTTCAATTAACTTACAGTATCGAATAAAAACGTTACATTCACAAATCTGATGTGGTCACTCTTCTCCTGAGTAAATCACTATAAATGTGACTCCTGTCCATCTTCAACCTCCCACAAACACAGCTTCAACTCTCCAAACTCATCTCCTCAACAAAACTAATAAAACTTTCACCTTCTGCCCCTGGCGCTTCACAATCCACACCGCCGTCTTGCCGGGTGGCGGTTGGGGGTCTGACTCCTCTCCAGACGCCTCCACGTCTGAGGAGATGAGCTGCTCCCTCATGGGGGAGGGCAACGAGGAGTCAGAGTCTACCTCACTGCGTGCATGTGTCTCTTTCTGCGTCCTCTCCATTTGTTTTGATATTTCGTCCTGAGACACCAGGTCCTGGAGAGGCAGGGGGGCGTTGGAGGTCAGTCTAGCCCCAGATGAGTTCCTCTGGTCAGTCAGCAGCCTTTGTAGTCTCCCCTCTGAGCGTCCTTCCTGCCTGGAGCTCACATGGTTTCTCTGAAGGTTTCGTCCATTCATGACCTGTTTTGTTGAAGGGAGTTTGAGTTAAAGGTGACATATTTAAAGCTGTTCTGCTTTATGGGGAAATGCAGTAGAGAGGTGGTGCAGGAATGCATGGAGGCAGATACAACCTTCACCAGACAACAATAGTGCTGTTTGGGTTGAGTTATATATCTGAAAAACATTTACTAGAAAACCAATAGAGGGAAAAGGTCCTAATCTTCCCTGTAGCGAGCCTGCAGCTGATCTGACTTCTGAGGAGCGGTTTTATACTGAACTCCTTTTCTACAGAGACAAACAACTTTCATGTACACAATCTCAATGTACAACAAATTGTGTGTGTGTGTAAATAGCATCAGCATGCAGACTTGATTCTCCTATTAGTTGTGGTAACATGCAGAAACCCTCAAGTGCTCTGCTAACATTCTTAGCCTTGAAGGCTGTGGGCAACAGGAGCTGTGACATGGGAGAAACTGTCTTCTCCAAACAAACTTTTCACTCCAAAGTTTTCATTTTATAAGATCTTAAATGTTCCTCCACACAGAAACCCAAGAGTCTCCTGAATAATTGAACATTTCTGTAGGAGTTCTGTTATTGTCAATGTGAATTCTTTCAACTTTGTTTCTAAAAAATATAATTTTTCATACTGTATAGTTCTAAATGCTATGATATACATTAGTCACTGTCACTATTGCTGTGGAGAAGAAGGCACTCATAGAAACAAATCAGAAATATAGTAAATTCTGAATGTTCCATTGTTGTAGTTGAAAATAAAACCACAACTGTTAAATTCAACCAAAAACTGACTTATTCTGAAAATTAACCAATTTAAACTGGAGCCGTTTGGTAGTAAACTTTGTATAATCATTGTTTTGCAGATCAGATGCAATCAAATTTCTGAGCAAAAATATCCTGGCACGATTCTATAATCCACACCCAACATCTTCATGTTAATACACAAACATATTAAAAAAATCACAGTGAACTGGCAAGAAACAGCAAGTTGTTTGTGAGTCAGTTTGATAAAACTAAATAACGCAGGTGAAATATTTTTACAAGACTAAACTTCATCGAGACAAGTACAAATCAAGGATTTGCAGGACAAACCTGCAAACTCTCGTAGGACTGTGAAACATTTTCTGCATAAACTGAATCCAGTTCCAACCAGAACTTGGAGCGATCTGGAGGATCCACGAGGGAAGGAGTGCTTCGGCTAAGCTCAGCCTGGAACTGGAGCCCAGGGAGTGGGCTAACCTTCCCCAGGCCACCCCTCGAGTCCTCCACCCCGGTCCCTTCGTCTGAGAACAGAGCAGCTCTCTTGGGAAGTGACGGTTGTGTGGGTGAAACGTCGATGCTGTGGCTCACGCCCTGCAGGGGGCGCTTTGCACTTTCACTGTGGTTGTGCATGCCACATTGCATTATGGGTAATTTTGACAGAGAATAGTTATGATTATCTGAGTCAAGGGGCGTGGTGAGTTCAGGTAAACTGCTGTGGAGTTCGTGGTTTGAGAGGCAAGGACCTTCACTGTCGACTGGACCCAGTTCTGAATTAGGGCCTTGGACTTGATCGAGTTCCTGTGTCTGGGAGGGGTCCTTACAGTTTAGCTCTGTTCCACGGGCCTCAGGCTCATCACCGGGGCTGTAGTCACTCAGCTCGAAGGCAGTGATACCACAGTCTAAGGAGAAGTAGTCCTGGCTGCAGCGAATGGTCAGCTGCCCGCAGTCATCCACCTCCGTCAGAGCGTCCAGCCGAGTCTGCAGAGAAAGAATTCATCTATTCAGTATGTGTTGTTTTTCAGTCCAAGGACACTGAGGTTTAGGTCGGTGGCAATCTTGAACTTGTGAAGGCTTCACACTAACATGTTTCAGCAGTTCTGTCGTTCCATTAGAGATAAGATGACAGAAGGTGATGCTTTCACTTATTTTCTCACTGGCAGCTATATTCCCGTCTCACAAATGAATGCAGCTTTGTTGTTAGCTGCTTAAACAACCAAATTTCCAAAATTCAGCACAGAACATGCAACTAATACACATAATATAAATCTAATGAAATGTGACAACTTAAGATAATTATTTGTGGGCATGTCTCTGTGTTACCTGATGCTGGTCCGGTCTGAAAGCCTGCAAGATGTCGGTCTGGCGGGTGTAGTTTCCGTTGGAGTCCTGCAGACCCTGCAGCAGACGCTCCTTCAAGACCAGAACTGAGACTCTCAGCTGGTGCCACAGCAGCTGCACCGTCCTGCATCGAACAAAACACAACAGCACCAGCTTTTGATGGCAGCTTATCAATGTACGGCAGTTATTTAACAACAATAATAATAATTCAATTAGATATTATTCCCGATTAGTTTAGAATAAAGAAACAACTGCAGCAAACTGTGTGCAGGTTTATGGATCTTCACTATCAAAAGTAGTACAACTTTTAACTTATATCTGTTGCTTTATTTAATAATTCCATATTATGAAACATTTATGAAAGTAAAAAGATGTTATTATTGTTATTAGCTTCCTGTATCCTGGTGTGATAAGAAACTGTTTTAGAGATGTAGTCAAAAGCTTTGGAAAACAACTAAATGTACTGAGTGAGACTTCAAAAGCTTATGAAGTTCTGAGAATGTGGAGAAGTTAATATTCTGTTCAAGGAGATTTGAAGAAAAAGGACAAAGCATGATTTATTTGGCACATTTCAATCCAGAGATAATCTCTCTCTCTGTGGTTTATTTTAAAAACAAAAATCCACCAAGTTTTAAATACAGTTGACGCTGGCTTGCACCTAATGCAGTCTGGAAAAAAGGACGGGCAACAGAAAAAGCAAAGGTGCATCATCACTTCTTGATCAAAAAGCCACATTAGACAAGAAAATAATAGAAACAAACGACGTAACAAAAACCCCTTACAATACAAAGAAATATAATGAAAGTCTGGTAGAATAATAAGCACCATTAAAAAATGAACATATGTCTTATCACATCTTCTGGAGACTCACCTGATGTCAACAATGATGTTGACAGAGTAGGACAGCAGTTTCAGAGAGAATTCAGTTTCCAATAGGGCGTGAATCTGCTCCACATGGTCCGAGATGTCCTCACAGATGTCCTAAAGTCACACACACGGACAGACCAGGCACAAAAAAGGAGAAACATGAAATGTCACATTATAATGAGCAAAGAAACATGTATAAAAGTCCGTCTAACAGCAGTTACACCAGTGTGTATCACAGTGTAAATGTATACGAACCAGAGGAGAACAAAAACATCTGCAGGAAAAGCAGAACTGACGAAGACGTGTGACGTCACGTTTCCAGTTTTAAACATGACTCAGTTTCATGTGGGATCAGTTCCAGGTTTGTATGTACAAACACATTCTGCCTGTCAGGGCTCAGCACTGTCTTAATACTGGCTCAATATGATAGTACTGAACTAAAAACAGTAAAACCACACAGACAGACAGACTCCAACAGAAAACGTGTTGAGCAAAAGTACCACCTGTATCTGAAGTTCTCATGCTGTTCAGGCTTTTTTTTACCCTCGTGAGCTGTAAATTCAACTAAACTCAGGGACTGAGAAATCACAGTTAGCGATTGTGGTGTATTATACATTATATTGAGAGCATGTTGTGGTGAACACATTACACACTGTCTTACAAATTACAACTCATTAAATAAGGGAAAACCATCTGATTTAAACAACAGAGAGTAAGATGAGAGGGATATCATGACTGTCAAAATGTGATGGCAGGTGTGAGTTTTTTCCAGCAGTCTTCCTCTTAAAACTGTATCTTTGCTGAAATTGTCCAATTATTTATGACTTTAACAACAGGAGTGTGCAGAGAGTCTCAGGGGGCAGGGGCCACAGAGCTGTGTAGGATTAACGTCTCAGTGGAAATGTAATGATCCTAAAAACACAAGTACTTTTGTTTAACTGACGTCATTTGTACAACTTGTGCTGCATCCCGTTTTAAATCTGATGATCATCATGCTCTTACGTTGTACATATAAGTCACTGTAACAAAAGTTTATGAAACTAAACCTGGAAATATGTTTTTCTTGTTTTGGTTTCTAAGGAAATTGATCTGGTTCATGTCCACAAAAAGCTGGTGAGTAGAAAGTGCAGCTTGTGTACTGACTTATTAAAATTGAATAAAACTCACTTACAGACAATAAATTACAAGCTATTAAAAATCACTTATTAAAGTCTATTTCACTCACATGTTACTGGTCTGGAAATAACCTTTACTCAAACAAAAATTAGGTGACCTTTGAGAAAGCAGGTGACCTGGCTTCAAACCCTCGACAGATACTTTACATCCACCTCTGGCGGCTGAGTCACCACCCTGGCTCCATGGTGACCTGCCTGAACAACACAACACCTCCCGGATTCAAACACCGCCCAGCATGTGAGAAAGTAGGTCACACATGCTGCCAGCTTGGCTCATGCTAACTTGGCTAACGGCATGACCTGCTGAGCACAGCTCCAAAATAAGTGTGTCACTACTGTAAGTGGGGCTGCTGCCCTGCTCCAACACGCTGCCTGCATGTTGTCAGTGACACACAGATGATGAGATTTTCACCTGTCACCTGTACAAGGTGTGTTCAGCACACAGGTGGAAGATATGTACTTGATCTGGATCACCAAATCTGAGCCAGTCAATATGCATCTAAGAGGTTCAGCTCAGGGTTTGAGTGTAACACGGGGACCAGCTTCAGGCCAGTTTACGTCATTCATTAAGAGTCTGAAAAACGGCGGAGCTATATTTAGGATTAGGGCTCTTAGTAGGTACAGTAGCTGACCAAAAATGGGTGGACAGCAGACAGCAGACAATGTTGAACACTACCTGATGAAGAAAGTCACAACATCAGGCTGTGTTCCTATGGTGCAGCTGGAGGACAAACCGAGCTACAAGCTGAGACAATATTTTCTTTACATTCATCTGATGGACACAAACACAAATCAGTAACCAGTATAATGTTTGTCCGTTTCTGTAGGATGACAATTTATTCATAACAGACTGTTTGACTGAAGAGTCTATATACTCTATACTACACTAAATCCTACATACAAATCCCCAAAACATACACAGTAGTTTCATCTACACACATTGTACTCATAGTTAACACAGACACTCACACACAGTTTCGTCATCAAAGTGCTGTCATGTTTTTCTAAAACTGTGGTAAAAGTGTCACCTGTGTCTTTCAGATGCTTCAATTATTCACGTGCAGCTTTCAAATGCTAATGCGCGCGCGCACACACGCACACACACACACACCTCAGAGGCCCCATCTGATTGAATTAACACCAGCTCTGTCATTTCAATCTGAAGTCATTTGTTAGAAGATCTTCAGTCTAGTCTGGCTGCTGGGGGCTTATGAGACCCTGGCGTGTGTATGTATCTATTGATTTTCTTTTTTTTTCTCATGGTAAAAGCTGATGTTGAAGTATAATTTGATTGTTTTGTCTACATTGTGAATATCAACTTATTGCAACACATTATTTAAAGAACAGACTGTTGTTTTTAGCCCAAAAGAACTAAATGAACAGTACATTTGTTGTCCTGACTTACAAACTGTCCTGTTACACTACAGTGTGCAGTGTTTACTGTAGTTTTTACTTCACTACATTTATCTGACAGCTGAACACGTACTAGTTACTGGACACACTATAAGAAGTCATTCAAACTGGACCCCTCCATCACCAACTGCTTCACAGAATACATGAGTAACTATAATTCAACAGTATAAACAATAAGTACATAAAAATGAGGACTCGCATATGTACAGTAAGTGTACAACATTTTGAATGCAGGACAGTATTTCACTGTGCTATTGCTACTTGTACTTTAGTATAATTTTATATTATTTCTCACTTCAAATTTTAATCCTTCCTGCATTTCACAGAGAAACATTTGCCCAGTCCTAAGCTAGTCACATGCCAAGCAACAAACGGACAAAACTGATCAATGCTGCCCCCCGTGTGACATACAGTACTAGCCCAAAAACTGCATGTAAGTATCCTAACATCAAAAGAAGTGAGAACAGTGAGGACTTGAGGGAAATTTTGAGCACTTTCCCTTTAATTTGACTGACAGTTGACTTACTTTGAAGGGCTTGTTTGCCCCGAGTGTCTGTTAAACCCCATGTGTGTCTTTTTTATGTTATTTCTGTGTGTGCATAAAAGTACACATTTACTACACCATCTTCTTTTAATCTAATCACACTCATCTAACATCCACTCAGTAGTTTGATCACACACACACATATTCTTACACCCCAGTCACGTAGAGTCAAGACATGACCTGTCAGTCACAGAGTCCATACATCCAGCAGGGTTTCTAATTGCCTAAAATCAATCTGAAGCAAGTCGACTCAGGCTTCAGCTCCAATCCCAGCTCACCCTCATCACCGCCGACATCAAGGGCTTTAGAGAGGCTGCGTTCAAACCGCCTACGACAGCTCAGCCTCATCCGCGCCCATTCGATCTAATAACCTTCAACTCCTCCACTTCAGCCCATCAGCGTAGCATGTTTCACCTTGGAGATCAAATACGCTGTGCTCCTTCTCCCCCTGGAGTATTCAAATTAAGTGGCTTCAAAGACGACCGAGACCCGCTGCTGCGATACAAAGACTTGTTACAGTAATTTTTTCAAAGTGGTAGCTTCTGCTAAAAAAACTCCAAACTCTGCCTTTAGTCTGAGGTTGTGTTCGGAGCAGGTTATCTGAAATCTGCAGCGGGTTCTTTGCTGCCGGACATTGAAACAACCTGAACTCTGTTGGGACCAGAGATGCGTGAAAAAGTGAATCACAGTTCTCTGCGAATGTGTTCGGCCTCTGTTTAAGGAGGCTTAAGAAGCTCCTGGAGCTCACAGCTCAGTTCACAGAGGAGCCAAACACCACGTCAACACAATCTCAAAAAGTTTGGCAGCTTCAAGCAAAACTGAAAACTTTGTTTTTTCCATCCTTTTTTCCCCAGTGCTCTTTTTGTGTGCTATAAACCCGGAACCACAGAGTCACAGTGGACTTTAAGTGGACTTTGATTTAAAAACAAGGCTGCAATGCTCCGTAATGATCTCTCCCTCATTCAGCCGTCTGCAGCCTTTTGTTATGCACGTGTGCTACGAAACGTAAATGTGTCATACGTGACTGTGTCACTATATCACTTATAACTCAAAATGACACGTTATCATGTAAAAACTTATCATGGAAGGTGTGATATGGCATATCATAATCTGCAATAAAGTTTTTCAATGTACTGATCAATGAAAACTGTTAAGTAACAACATTTGCTAGCAGACACCTACAGCTGTCAGTGTGCACTAGGGTCCCTGTAGTTGACAGATGCAGAATCTAGACCTAGAATCTCATGGATTCAAATTTTGACTCTTTTTTTTTTTATTTTTTTTTACTTGTTTTAATATTGTCAAAACCTAAATAGCTATGAGTTTTGATTTTACCTGTTGAGTGGTTTAAATCCTGGTAAAACTGGAAGCAAGTGATCAGGAAGGAGAAGTTGTCCTTGTATCTTTGTGTTTTGTTACTTACACAACCTCATTTTCATCACACTTTTCTGCACTAACTCGCTCTACACTCTGACTCTGTGGTTTAGGGCTTATGGCACACAGAAAAGAGAATATTTGATTTTACACACAGCTCTGAACAAGGAACAGCTTAAACACATTGCCACTGTCAACATGCTGTGACTTTAGTACCAGAAACCCTTAAAATTCTTATCACTGATGACTTTGTCCTGTAACAAACGTTACAACCTGAAAACGTGTGTGTCCCACCACAAACACCTCATTCATACTGTACTGAAGTTAAACTCCACCACTAAACACCAAGAACTTTCAGAAACTGAGGTATTTCTGTCTCTAAAAAGTGATCACGTGAAAGCTTGAAGCAGCAGGGTAATAAACCAACACAGCAGGTCAGAGAAAAACAGCAGCTCCTTACCTTTTCTGCCTTTTTTCCCCCAGATCAATAATTTCCCAAATTCAATCTGAATCCATTACACACAAAAATGCTAACACCACACAAAAGAAGTCATGCGTTTAAGTTTGTTTGCAGTTTACAGCGACGTGTGATTGTTCTGTCTGAATCACCAGACACACACTGCTGCTGCCATGTGGGAAATAGAAATGTGTGTGTGTGGTGACCTGCTTCTTGCTTGGGGGTGTTTGTGTTGGGGAGAGGAGGGGTAACAACAGTTGAGGAGGTTATTTTAGGAACGACTTCACCCACACCAAGAAACACACACACACACTGCAGCTGAAAACTGGGTGTCATTCTTACCACTTAAAACATACACATTGCTCTGTCATACTTCACCACTCTCCCTTCTCTCACACACTCAGACACACATTCATAGATTGTAACACGCATATTTTACAAGCATTGCAAATACACAAATGTGTTCTTTGTAGATTCAGTAGTTGGAGTATTTTGCAGTTTATGGTGGACACAAAAAACGACTGTGTCTGGATCATATTGTGCATATGTGACTTCTTAAATGTGCAACATACAAGACTGTGCATCTTGGCCCTGATTTCTTACAGCATAGTTGCATTCAGAGTGAAATTTGAAGTGGAGTGTTTAATGAAAAGAGGCATCTGCAGCAGCCAAAAGCTACTGTGACAGATGTACAAGGACATAAATATGGTAATAAGACCAGCTTAAAACTAGAATTACCACATTGCAGTTGTATTCTCTGCTCGCTGGTTACAACGTGTAGTTGTAGCACGTCGGTTCGGACTCATATTCGAATATAAGTCTACGCGCGAGTCCAAGCGGATGTTTGTCCCAGATGTAATGAAATTCCTTCCAGGTCACAGTGACCGTTGACCACCAAAATCTAAACAGTTCATCACAAAGTCCAAGTTGACATATGTAGGAAATTTTAAGAAATTCCTTCAACACATTCCTGACATATCAGTTCACACGGATTGGATGAAGGTGAGGTCACTACGACCTTGACCTTTGACCTATTGCCACAATAAACTACTCAGTTCATCACTCACTCCAACTGGTTAGTTGTACTAAATTTCTTCATATATCATGATCACAAGAATGGGCTGCAAGAACTGGATGAACATGAGGTGACCTTGACCTCTGACCACCACCAAATCAGTTCATTACTAAATCCAGCTAACAGTTGTGCCAGGCCATACAGACGGACAACCTGAAAACGTGCCTCTGGACCTGCCTACTGACAGCGCGAAGGCATAAAAAACACAAAACCATTTCTTTAAACTTAAATCCACATATTGACAATAAATAGATCTCAGATGATGTAAAGATCAGACAAAATCACTTGACTTTGCAAACATGTCGTCATTCTGAAGGTCTAAAGCTTAAAGATAGAAGAAAGAGTAAACATACAGAGTATCAGCACTGGCTCTCACACACATTCACACTTTGTGACAGTTGTGAGGAGGCAGAAGAACAAAGTGACGGCTATTTCATGGAAAGAAAATGTGTTGAGCTTTAAAATAATAAATGTCCAACTGTCGCAGGTCGAAGCATGAAAACAGAATCTTTCCCTTTAGGATCAGTTGTTTTTATCAATCTGTTAAAACCGTTTACCCCCAGTAAACAGACCAATGAACTTTAAGGAAGGGCTGTTGTGATGGCTGTGACACAGCTGTTTACAGGCTGTTTCAGAAATTCAACCCATGCTGTCATTCTTATGAAGGCCCATCATAGAGATGCTAGACTTTCCTCCACTTTGTCCGACTTAAAATCTCTGAGCTCTGTGCTGCTGCTGTGAAGATCTGCAGGGCTGCAAAGTTAGGGTCAGAGTATTTTTGAGTCTCGTATCAGCTCAAAAGCTAATTTCCAGCCTATAAGTCTCATAATTAAACATTGAAGAAGCGTAAAAGCCTGGTTCTATTTATTTTTCATTGTTCTCAAAATTGACTAGATATGAAAGTGAGCTGACAGTGATATTTGTGTTGGACCAGCAGGTCTCTCCTCCTACTCTGCTTTACATTAATATCTATCCATCCATGTTGAGTGCACTTCCCAGGATTCCTGGCGTAGCGATGGCAGTGACATCAGGAGACAAAAAATATCATGGCAGCTGGGAGACTGGCAGCCAGGACTGTTTAAATAAAGCTCAGTGGGTTTGAATCAGAGATGCACACACAGATCACGTTCACTGTGACAAACCTGATCATGTTTCTCTGTGAATCTACTCTGCAGCACTGACGGTTTATTTCCTGTACACAGAAAATAAACACAGTCCTGTGTTTCTTCATGTATTTAAAGACATTCTGGATATTCTTCTAGTTATGGTTTTGATGACTGAATCACTAAAATTTCTGCTGCATCTGTGTCCAGTGATTGAGTGTGTGTGTGTGTGTGTGTGTGTGTGTAAATGTACTGTGTGTGTTCATACCAGCAGCCTCTCCCTCTCAGAGAAGCCCAGGACATTCTCTGTGCAGCTGCCACATAACGCCGGCAGCCGGATGCTAAGAATGGCTGAGAGGCTGGAATACCATAACACACACACACACACACCACGGTTGCATCACTATAATCATGTCCTACAGTCACTGCGTGGCAAGGTCAGGTTATAGAAAAATGCCCTGCAGGCAAACGCATTATAAATATGACACAGAGGAAGAAAGAGACTCTGTGAGAGAAGAAAAGAAGCAGAGGATAAAAGAAAAAAACAAAGTGAGAAAAGAGCAGCGAGGACAGGATGAAGAAGGAGAGAGATCACCGGAGGCATGAATATAATTTCAAACAGTGGTCTGGCGATTCGTCCGCTCCCATCTCTCCCTCTGTCGCAGAGCCTGCCGCCCACCACGCCCGCAATTAAGTCGAATACAGCTCAGGTTTTGTTCTGCTCGACCTGGACGCACCATGTCGAGCAGAACATCCAATCAGACTCTCAGCGTGAAGCTACGAGCTCCGACAGGGTGAATCCAGGTGTGGTTGGCCTCGAGGAGCTCATTATCTAAACACTGACATCAGCTGCTGATGATGAACAACTTTATTCCCACATACAATCATTGACAGGCAACTGTAACCACAGAAACATGATTAGAGTTCAGCAACAGTTGCATGTGTTGTAACTGCAGCAACATACAAAGGTCACATGTGTTTCTAGCCGTTTGAGGAAATATGCGTCCCCCCCAGACAAAAGGCTGGTAAGTTTGTGTGTGATGTACTAGCTAGCATGTGGGTTGTTACCTTAAAGCCTGGATGCTGGGGGAAACATCTTGCTCTACACCTACTAATACACACTGCTATCTGGTCTGACTAACATTACGTGCAAAGGCTACAGAACAGGCACAGTGACGTCCCCATTAAGGTGCCAGAGTTTAGTCCCTAATGCCAGCACTGTATACAGAAAATCATCGAAGGCACCAAGGGGTCGTAGACGTCTGCACTACCAACTGAGCCACGGTCGCATCTCACAAGATGGCAAACTGCATCAGAAAGGCAGAGCGACCCTCACAACATCGGAATCAGAATCCAATTTATTGGCCAAGTATGTTAGGTGGAATTTGACTCTGGTTACTGATGGTTCTATCATACTTCTACAACAACATTCACACTGACACAAACACACAGTATGAACAAAGCTGGACAAAGATCCCTCAAAACACCACATGTGTAAATAGAACATGGCAGAACATGGCCTGATGTCCTCACGTTCTCTACACTGTCTCAACTTCAGCCAAATGGCACAAGATTGCACTGCAGAGCTGCTAAATAGAAAACTATAAAACAAATGAAATGTAAATGTTTATGTTAAAATTAGATTCATTATTACGTCATGTATTTCTTGCATGAAAGACGACATTTCTTATGCACAAGAAATCAGGGGTTTTAATGATTTTTCCCTACACTTTCAGAGGCAGGCGAATGTAATTCAGCAGAATCACCACTAGATGGAGGCATCAAATAGGGAACAAGTACTATGTCCTCTCATGCAGCTCACACAGCATCCACCCGTTTCGTTTTTCCTTCCCTCGTCAGTATTATTTTCACAGTTTACAGTTAATGTTACTTTACTTTGCTCCTGCAAACTTGCTGAGGTGCAGCTGCAGCTTAAATAATAATCAACGTTGCACTTCATTCACAGAAAGACGCAGCTCACTGATTAATTCTGATTGAATATGTGACTGTTGAGATTGTGAAACTCTGACCTGACTGTATCTACCTAAGACTGGGTGATAGTTTCATGTCATTGGATTTCAAGTGACAAGATCTAAAGCAGCTTCTGATGGGAGCGTAAAGAGTTTAACCAGCTCGAGCTGGAAGTAGAAGTTGGATCTTTATTTTGTGTTTAATATTTTGTATAAATGTAACAAAACACATCTTGATATCTCAGCATCAGTAAGAACAACGCTTGATTGGTGACGCTAAATTTTACAGCTCAAGTATTTCTTTTAAAAATTCTGAAAATCATCTGTTATTTTGTTCAGGTAATTTTACATAAGATGCACGTCATTCATGAGGGACGTGTGAAAAGTAGTGGATAAACACATCAATATCCAGAGTCGATAACTGTTGATCAGACAGAAAATGAGTCACTTTATTTAGTACAGTAGTACAGTAAGTACAGTAGCAAATTAGGTAGAAATATATTTGTAATTCTAACTGATGAGTCTGAGACGTACTGTAACATACAGTTTGTTTCATGTCTCAATTATTGTCCGTTTAAAACACAAAAACAAAAAGTAATTCCCAGTGTAGCTACAGCATAAACGTATATGAGTTACTCATATTACTTTACATTACTCATGAGATTTGAATGTACAGAGGCTCAGAGTTATGAAGTTTTTTTAGCGTTTCTCTTAAACTTTTTCTAGATACTATTTCTGAAAGGTTTTCACTTTTCACCAAATTCACAAGTTTAGTTTTGTTCCTTAAAAAGACTTGAATAACGATCTGCCAAATAACATTTTCAGTTTGGAAAAGTATAGTTTCCAGGAAATTATCTGGAAAACAGGGATCTGTAAAATAAAGTGTGATGTTTTCGTCACCAGAGGGCAGAACAAGATCATCAACGTCCTCCCGAAACCCATCTCTGCTGCAGTGATGTGCAGGGCAAAAATAAAAGTGCTGATTTTCAGCCTGGTGTTTTGTCAGAAAGAGAAATCTGAGTAAATCATGTGCTTCCACCTCTCAAAAGATGAAGACAATCTGCTGCTGAGAAATGGATTAAAAAGGACACACAAATGCAGGATGACATCAGTCGTCCACAACACAAAGCTGGAGAAACGAGTAAGTCTGACTTCCAGGCAGTGATCCAGCACATCCCATGACTACACACACACACACATTATAAAGCCTTGGAAGCTGTGTAATGTGAAAACATCAGATAATGATATCTGGAAGTTGAGTCATAGCAACTGGACTGAGCCACGACTCAACATCCAGAAAACTTCACCCGGATGACTGATGAGAATCTTCACTGTCATCTGATATTGATGCTGTAAGACTGAAGGTGCTGCGGTTAAAGCCAGAATTAGGTTTAGATTACATTTGGTGGCTGAGGCATTTGTCTATGTGAAATTAAACGGTTCACAGATATGAGCATCGTGCATTTTCATAGCCACAATTACATCAGTTTAATTTAACTACAAGTCTTCAAGTAAAACAGTGAAGTAACAGGAAGAGTCATCAGGACAATATTACTTTATGCTACATATCTTCTAACTGAAGTTTTCTTGAGTCCTGGAAAAGTTTGTGCAGTGAAGGATTACGGTGGCTCATAAGGACAAAGCAAAAGTGATAGTTCAATCCTAAAGAAAACACATAAAAACAAGGGAAACACATGGAAGAAGAACTGATCCATCAGACTTTCTGAACCGAACCTAACACCTCATTAAGTTCTGATTGTTTGAGACAAGAAAGTGGTGATTTATATTTTGAATATGGGGTTAGCTCTTCCAAACAATGGGAGATGCACATGTTTTCTTATCTGCTAACATTTTGTGATGTTAGACGGACCTTTTATTATTTCTAATGAAGAAACAACGGTAAATTACCAGAGTTTTGTTGGGATTAGACTGTTGGTGGACACTGACCAGTCGACCATCTGCGAGCTCAGTCAGATACTCACATCTTCAAAGTGTTTTGCTTTTTGTAGCGTTTCAGGATTTGGAGCATGTTTTGCTTAATGTTTGTATTTCCTCTCTTGTCCTTAAGGGTCAATGTTAAAAAAAAGGGGGTAAGAGAGACTGAATCTGAAGATTTGCGTGCTGAGTCATTTCAACCAGTGACTCAGCTACAGACAAAGATCTCTGACAGCATCTCACACACACACACACACACACAGTGTACTTTCTCCTCACTTTCCCATCATTGTGACGAGTGATCAGAGTGTCTGGAGCTGTTGGATGGAGCTGAATACACGACTGCTGCGGCCATGTTTTTTCCAGAGAAGACATATGGCACAAATAGACGCACAAAGCCGAGTGAGGCAAAGATGAGAGGAAAGATAAAAACAGCAGAGAGAGAAAAGAGGAACAGAGGAGAGAAACTCTCGGAGCAACAGCTTCAGCAGCCTGATGGAGAGGAAACATCTGAGTCACTGTAGTTAAAAATACACACTCACACATTAATAAAAGATCCTCCAGCCTCTGCATGTGAACTGAAGAAAACAGCAGCTTTATGAATGAATGCATGAGTCTGACAGGTCTGAATTATGTCTGATCATCACATCCTCTATATAATAACAACATGTAAGCAGCTGATTGGGAAATCCCAGAAGTCAGAGTTCCCCATTAGCACATGAATGTATCATAACAGTTGGTGCTAATGGCTCCTCAGTGAGTTTTACCTGCGCTGAGGAGGAGGAAAGTTAGATTTTACGGATTCACCCGTTAGTACAAAACAGTGAAGGTGAGGTGGGGTAAAAACAGGCAGCAGTGTAGTCGCCAGATGACAAAAACAGCTCCATCACGTAGCTCGAGCAGTAGCATCATCCTTCATCTTTCACATCACCATGTTTAAAGTTGTGCACAGAAGAGTATACAAGATAAAAATTAGTCCAAAACCTAAAGATATTTAATTTCCCCTCAAGAAATGTTAAGAAAACCAGAGAACAATGAAGCTGAAGACAGAATATTAGCATCGTTGAGAAATGACTCAAAAAAGAAACAGGTGCATTTTCTGTTGCAGCTCTACTCATCTGACTCTAGTGGAGATCCCAACGTTTTTGAAGATAACATAGCTGCCTTAGCTGTCTTTCTTCTTCTACCACCAGAGTAAAAACTCATCACTAAACTTTTTTCTTTTTCTACAAAATCCACTCAAGTGGAAAAGGAGTGAGGAAAAGTTCACTGGTCCGGGTGCAGAAAGATGCACACGAACTAGAGTTACATAAGTAAATCAAGAGTCAACTGCACGACCCATGGAAAACAGTCATTACATAACACACAGGACGTGGAGAGAGGAAGGGCATTATGGGAAATTTACCGCCTGAGGTCACACAGTTGAATCGAGTCATGTTCTACTTTCCTTCAACACTAGTCATTCAATTCAACACGATGCCGCTGGGAGGCATCAATACACGTTTACATGTATGTTAACAACTGCTGTAAAGACTCTGGACACAAAGGTCAACAGAGAAGCTGCCGGAGGATCAGTCCACCATATTTGATCAATTCCAAGTCAATTAAAGGATAACTTCATTCATTTTCTAACTTAGAGACAATAAAAGCAGCGTCAGGTGGCCTCTGCTCACAGGTGATGTGCATCAGTCTGGATTATTTCATTCATTGTAGCTGACCTACAACAACAGTCCTTCAATGTGCACAAAAGTTTGAGTGGACAATGATATGTCCACGCATATGATGATGATGTCAAACTCCTTGCTATCTGCACAAAATGTGTATAAAAACACCCTTTTGCAAATGAATCCATGAAGGTGCAGAGGCCCATGAGGGGTGAACCTGCTAAGTGTCTGCCTACCTTGAGCTGCACCAGGTGGACGTCCACGTGTCTGTTGTCACTGTCTTGTCCCACGGAGTGTGTGAGCTGCGTGACTCGGTCACTGGTGGCTCTCAGCCACTTCTCAATCTCTGGTAGGTGGAGGACGACCTTCCAGTCAGCTCCAGTGTGGAGGGGTGGAGGTTTCTTTGATCTGAAGCAACGCATACTGCACATAAGACAGAAGTAAAGATGCACTCATTTAAAGTTAACAGTAGGTTAAATGTAATGTGAAAGAGGACATTTAGGACATGTTCATACTCTACACAAACTACACAGTTGCCAACACTACTGGAGCAGTAAAACGTGTTGTCTAGAATTTAGTAACATAATGCATAAGGTGTCATTTCACTCAATGTTGATGTATCCATAAAATGACACACACCACATAACTTTTAGTCATTTTATTCATAGCACGTTTGTTCATGAAGCTTTTATTTAGAATGAATGTAGCTTCTTACGTCTCTCTCTTTTTTTCGCTATGTAGCAGCAGCAAAATCTAGTCCTCTGCCATAGTCGATCTAATGCATAAAAACGTATATAAATTAGAACCTGCTTGTTTTCCAGCAGGCGATAGAACAGGAACTAAGCAACCAGAATTTCATGAAATGTGTTAGACCAGTGTCCAAGGACTGACGCTCCCTTCTCAGATTGTTTAATCAGAATACTTTTAGAGACATAAGAGGTAAACCATCCAATTAAAGCTCAAATTAGAAAACTCAAAAGTTAGGAAAACAAACATTACTGGTTCACCAGGTGTTTGCTTTACTTACTAATCATCTAACAACCCCTCAGACTCACTTTGAAACCTCTTAGGGCGTCTAGACACCAATGACAATTTGAAATACACAAGACAAGATAGATAAGTGGACTGATCGTTACCTCCTTGAGGTGTCTAGGCCCAGGTGAGGTCCCCCCTCAGAGAGGTTGCCTCGGCTGGTGCCAGGGCCCGGTGAGGTGTCTCCACCCTGGGACTGATGCTCCAGAGTCAAAGGGTCGGTGGTAGCAGCAGAAAGACAGGTGGAGGTGTCAGGGTCCAGGGTCGGAGTGACGGGGGTGATGGAGGTAATCATTGGGGACAGGGGCTCAGGGGCCACCGGTGAGAGAGCTACAATGCTCATCATATGTGAGAGAGGTGTACAGGATTCCTAATGTGAGTGAACGAGCTTCATTGGAGTAAACTGGGGAGAGAGAGAGAGAGGGGAATATGTAGAGGTCAATCAAAATACAAAGAGATGAACAATACAAAAGAAAACAACAAATGAGAGGAAGAATAGAGGAAAGGAGGTGAAAAGAGGATAGAAAAGAAGGAATAAATCACTAGGAAGCAAAGACAAAAGCAGCTAGGAAGCAGATGAGGAAATTAGGAAGTTTATGAAAGATAATGGAGCAAAGAAAAAGTGTGGGAATAAAGCTGGAAAGAACTTAAGGGATAATGAGTAAATAAGAGAGGAAACAAAGGACAGATGAAAAGGAAGGAACTAATGGACAAACCAACTGCAGGGAAGGACAGGAGGAGGATAGGAAAAAGAAAAATACTAGTATAGAAAGGTTGTTTGTGACAAAATGCATCCAAGAAAAAAATGTTTTTTTATTAGTATATTAAATTTGTAAGGTGCCACACACACACACACAGGTTCAAGATTTGCAGTTAGTCAATGATGAAAAATTAGCTCAGTGTTAGAGGCTACACAAAAGTTCGGAGTGGATGATTCTTGATTCTGATTTCTATTCATTTGTGTAACATCAACACAACCATCTGTCAGCTCAAGAGGATTAAATGTTTTTTTCACGTCACAGTGCCGACACCCTCACTCCTGCCTTTATTCCTCACACAGAGGTCTACCCCAGAAATCAATCACCTTGTACAAAATACTGCTGCCAGGGTTACACAAGAACTACAAAATATGACCATGTTTTTCTGTTCTGGCCTCGCTGCGGCCTTCAGGATTCACTGTAAAGCTTGACTATCTGATTTTTAAAAGGCACAGAGCCATGTTGTGATTTGGCACTATATAAATAAAGGTGAATTGAATTGAGAGCTCTACCCCCACCCTCCAGCTTGTAGCTGAAGCTCTGAACTGTCCTCAGGTTATTGAATTTTTCTAACAGCTTCACTACTTACCTTGAAGACTTGAAGATTTTTAAAATAAATTATGACTTTATTGTGGAGTAAACATCTGGCTGTCACTTCATTAACAGGTTTCAAATGCAGAACCACAACCAAGGTAAAGTAAGGTGCAATAAAGGTTTTAATGGCACGGTGGGAGTAACACAAATAAAGAGCAGGTGGCAGACAAAATGGTTGACAAGAAACACATTACTGTTCTCAACCTGCAATAGATAAGAGAAAGTACATACTTCGTAGTAGCAGGATACAAAGCACAATAAAATATCCACTTCTCAAACAGGTAAATATATTGACCATGTAAGAATTAGTCAGACTCAGAGTCCATATCTTGGATTGTTACCAGTTCAGCCAAGGAACTAACAAAGCAGGAGGAAGCATAGACAACAAGGTGATCGAGGGAGCAGACAAAGTCCATGAACAAGAAGAGAAAACACCAAAAAGCAACACGTCCAAAATCCCAAAGGTCCAGGTAATAAAAATGACACCAGGAAAACAGGTAACTAGCAAAATGAAGACCATGAAGTACAACAGCCCAGTAAGAGTGTAGTTGGCTGGTTTAAATACTGAGGCTGAGCTGCAGGTGAGTGAGTGGGCGGAGCAGGTAGAAATGGAGGGAAAATTAAACAAATTAATTGGGAGGAGCTGAGTGAGTGACCAGGCATGCCAAAATGAGGATACTGAGGATGAATGTGACTGAGTAGGTGAGAAATAGAGGAACTAAAGGGTGAATCTATGATTAAATAAATTAATGTTGATGATTTATCAAAGTGAAGAAATAATTTTTTGGAAGTGTTTCTCTCCTTGAATCTACACATGAATTAAACGTAAGATTTCTGTAGAAACCAGAAAACAAATCGTGTTTAAAATACTTTTATCAGTAACTCAGTCAGACTGAAACTCAGGCAAATCTGTTTCTTAGTGAGAGTAGAGAACTTTATTTATACATCACATCTCCAACACAGAGGCAACTCAATCAAGGGCAAAGAAAAGCATCTGAAAACAATAGGGAGTAGAAAACAAGAATAAAAGCCATAAGGCAAAACTAAATAAATAGATCAAAATAAAACACAAAAAGTGAAAATAAAGTAAAATTAGACACATTGCAGTAATCAGTAATAAATTGCTCCATAATCTACGGAGGAAATAAAAGTGCAGCAGGGAACAGTTTTCTGTTTAGTTTTAGAAATGTCCAGATTTGGGGAACATTTAAAATCTGTTTACTGCACAGTAGCTAAAAAAAGGCTTCACCTCGAGGTTCCACCACCTGAACCCTCAGGGTTCTCAGAGATCTCAGGGTCCTGTTGTCTTTATATTTTTCAGGGAGATCAGACATGTAACCTGTGATCTGTAGCACTTTGAAATCTACTCTGTAACTGGTACTCAGTGTAAAGATGTAAGAACAGAGGTTCTCCTGGTTCTTGTTAGAACTCTGGCAGCAGCGCTGTGAATGAGCTGAAGTGGTCTAATGGTCTTTTTTCTGGGGACACTGAACAAGAGACCATTACACTAGTCCACCCTATTCAAGATTCATTAAACTTTATTAATCCCAAAGGGAAACGGTTTAACGCTTGACTGGCTCATAGAGGGATCAAACCTGCAACCTCGGCATTATTAGCAGAATATTCTAACCAACTCAGCTAATCAGCCATTCTCGTTGTCATGTCAAACCGATTCTGGTTAGAAATGCCCTCGTGCATGTATAGTAAGTGTGTTAGTCACTGCATTGTGTCAGCTGAAGGAGACGGTACTGCAGCTGCTCTCACACACACACACACACACACACACACACACACACACACTCAGCCAGTGTCCTACGAACAAAGAAGAAGAACAAAAGCTCATACAGATACAGTCCCACATCCAAAACACAACATACAAAATGTGTGTAGACTAAGCATGTTTGGAAAGCCTCTAACACAATGAATAAATCTTTAAACTCTGGTAAACTGGTCATCAATAAACAGAAACATAGCTACAACACCACTGAGAACACTAAAATCTCACAGCTTAATATTCCTGGTAATTCTGAGACTAAACTACACAAATTCTGCTTTTGGTAGTTTTTTGACTAAATGCTGTACAGGTTAAATACTGCTTCAACTAAATGCAGCTGTGGAGACAAGTAATCATAACATCAAGTTTAAATCTAACAAATTATACAGAATAAGTGAAATGTTAAACAGAAATATTTGGTTTGGTACTGGGAGCGTAATTACAGTAAGAGAATTTGTACACACAATCTCTGTTTCTTAAGTCCTGACACCTTCTGTCACAGTAAATTAAATATTAACTGTACTAAGCTGGTTATTTTTGGGTTGGAGTCGAATAACATCATATAAAATCTGTACAATACTGTACAAAGCTTCTTTTTATAAATCCATTTGATTTAGCTTTCAACTAAAGTTGAAAAGAAGCAATTTAATGTTGACGCCTGTACAGTAGCTACAACCTGAAAATGACAAGAGCAGCAGCTTATGAAATGATTAAATATTTTTGTACAGCTTATTGTGAGCTTCTGTTAACTCATAAATCATCACTGAACAAGTGAAGACACAGACATGCAGATATATTTCCACTTCACAAAGCCTTATGGCCAGTTGGAAGTCAGCTAAGTTACTATCTGACCTTTCTGTCTGATATGTGATATCCAACTGCTTAAATACAAATATAAATCCCATTATCCGGAAACAGCCCATGAAGTGAGTCAGGTGTCACACCCACACGGAGAAAATGTGAGTCGGAAAAACAGTAAAGAGAAACAGAAAGTAAACTCAGCGGTCCAAAACATTGGACAAAAAAGATACCTGTTATGCTGCTGTTTGTTTTGTTTTGGCCTAATGTTACAGAAGTGCAATGACAAATCAACGAACTACAGTTAAAGTACAACCTTCCTCCAGTATAGTATAGATAGCCTGTATGTGTTTATAAAGGAGGAATAAAACACAGATGAATCAGTCATAACTGACCAAATATGTACGTCATCAATGACTGGAAAAATGTATAAAATACAGTGGTCTTTTTTTAAGTAATGAAACAGTTTAACCACTCATCTGATGTATGTCCATCACAAAATCTGATTAAATTAAGAATTTCAAGAAAGGATTAAGTAAACACTGAGAAACTTGAATTATAAGTGATTACAACTGTGATGTTTTCTCTCCCATCTCACGCTAGTCAGCGACTATCCAGGCAAAAAGCTTCACAGCTTCCAGGCTTGGAGGCGTTGGAGAACATTATGTGACATGTGTTCGTCAGTAAATAACCACTAATGTTATTGAAAAACCAGAACAATTTTGGAGTGATCCTGCTCAGCTGGAACAGGAGTCACAGGGATGCACAAACATTGGTGCACCAACTTTATCAGGGCAGGAAATCTTTACATTTCTTGCCACTGGTAAATTGCATATATACTCAAGGCATTTTACTTACACAGTTCATTACTAATGTGTTGATAATGTTGAAGCAAGTATAATTGTAGTACAGCTTTTCCCAAGCAATCAATGTAGCAACAGCAAGCTCTCTGCTGTCTCACACCAGCCTGCATTATCCAAGTCTCAGGTAGCATTACCTAGTGAAACAGGTACCAGGTAACTACGTTGTGCTGCAATGCTCATCAGCACGGCTGCCACACTGACACTTACGTCTAAAACATATGTTTTAGAATCTGTGCAGCCTTTAAAATGCTGTGAGCAAAAACATGTAACTCCATCTCATTAAACAGTAACAGGTACTACAGCACAATAGAGTACATTTTCTCACAGCTACAACACACATCCTCATCTTTGCACTTTTGGTCAATATATATCTTAATCAATTAAATTATTACAAGCAACTAATAATCCATTAATAACTGACATTGCTCCTACTTGTACAAAGGTGGATTTTATTCTTGTAAAAAATGCTGACTGTGAATTACGCACAGAGTTTAGGTGAGTCGTCGGAAACATTATCAAACTGTGAATAACTTTTTATTTCATTATAGTGTCACTGAAACCAGATAAGGTCAGATGATCAGTGCAACAAATATAGTGCAGTGAGCTGTGGCAGGATTCGGGTGAGGGACTGGGTTAGCAGTGGTTTTCACCTCACCATTCTCCCATGAATGCTATTTCTACCCATTTTGGAAGGTCGATCACTTCTGGGAAGGGTAACTATTGTTCCAAGTCGTCTCCATTTGCCACTAGTGTCTCTCACTGTGGATCTATAAAGTCACCAGAGTCTTAGAAACAGATTTCTAACCCTTCCCAGACTTATCACTGCAGTTTGTTTTTGGGTGTGTTTGCTGTTAGATTTTGTTTGTAGAACTGATATAGTTTAATATGAGCTTGCTTATTGTGCATTTATAGTTCTAATCTCTTGGAATCAAACACACCCTAGAACTATAATAGTTCATAGGTCAACATTTATTGCTCAACAATGATCTTTTATCAGCACTGCATGAGACTAACCAGGAAATACAATGTAGAGGTTCTGAACAGGCAAAATCTACAAAGAGCTGGCAGCTGTAGACGGAAACGGACAAAATACTGAGACTAACGGAAAATTGCTATTTTTACCAGCTGTAGCAGTGTGCTAACTCAACACACTTTCAGAAAACCTTCTACGGGGGTCTGGTGAGCTGTCTGTTGTCTTTTTGGAGCTTTACTTACTGAGAAAATGTCTTCAGAGTCTAAATCAAATCTTTCCTGTCCTATCTTGCTGTTTTGTGGTCACAGTTTCTGCAAAGCCTGTTGGCAGAGGTGGTGGGCAGGGAACCCAACCGAATGTCCTGTGTGTAAAAGAGAGTCTTCATTATTTGATCCACCTCAAAACCTGGCACTAAAGATCTTGTGTGAGGACTTTTTATTGAGGAGACCTGAGAGAGCTTCATCAGAGTCTGGGGAGCTCTGCCATCTGCACTCAGAGAAATTTAAACTCTTCTGTCTGAATGATCAGCAGCTAGTGTGTGTCGTCTGCTTGCATTCAGAAACGCACAAAAACCACAGCATCAGACCCATAACTGAAGCTGCTCGGGATTACAAGGAGGTACTTGGGGTACTCCTCAAGCCTTTACAGGAGAAATTGGAGCTCTTCGGTGATATTAAAAGAAACATTGATCAAACAGCAAAAGACATTGAACTTCAGGCTCAAGACACTGAGAGGCAGATTAACGATGTGTTCTCAATGCTTAAGAAGATTCTTCAAAAGGAAGAACAGAAACGAATAGGTGCAGTGAGGATGGAAAAACAGCAGAAGAGTCAGATGATGAAGAGGAAGAGTGAGGCTCTGAATAGAGACATAACATGACACTGCAACTGCAATGTCATAATTTTCACCGAAACATGGCTAAACAGTGGAATACCGGACAATGCTATTGCTCTAGCTG
>JAUMHL010000015.1:1437393-1464123 GCA_032362345.1 Sandelia bainsii
GTTATTGAGACATTGACATTTTTTGTTGTGGTATACTCACCACTGTTGTTGGCTTTTGTTTCAATAAATTGTTTGAGTCATCTGAGTCATCAGGAGGTGCCTTATTGGCATTCTCATCACAAAGATCAGTCTAGAAAGTGAAAGTGAAGTGAGGCAGGTTACTAAGTACTAATTTTGGAGGGCACTGAGTGTACTGTTTGAAGTAAATAAAATACAGAAGCTCGCCTACATGTGTATTGACTGTCAACATTTCATGCACAGTTTAGGTAGATGCATCTTCTCTGGATATACAGCAGCCTGTTTTAATTTTGTTCCTGATACCTATCCTGCCTTTACTACTAGGTGGTAACACTTCATAAATCTGGTGGAAGTGAAACAAGACAAAAACATTACTGAATCCCAGCAGAATAGCAACAAATCAAACATTATAATTACTGAAAAGTTTTGGCAAAACACAGTACACAGCTCTGCAACGTTGAGGTAGGACATCAGGAAGTGAAACTTAATTAACCTAAGTGCACCAGCGCTCTGAGAATTTTACAAAAACATGAAAAATGTTAATATCATAACCGTACCAGTTAGCTATTGACAGCCTTTTAAAGAAGATATAAAAGGAAAAAAAACTCTTTCTCTGTGTTCGGAGTGTTTCCTTTACAATGACACCGGGAATGCATAAATACCTTATAGTGTTTGCAATTATACGATGATACGACACGCTTAAACAGGAAACTGTAAAAATAAACGTGCTGGTCAAGTTTAAAGTTCTTACTGCATGTGAGAGCAATGTTAGGAATGAAGTCTACAGTCCTACCCATTTATTCATATTAGCTGAGAGAAACCAGGAAGCAGTTTTCATTTCTTGATAAACAGACAAACACATAGAGACATATGTGTTCAGATTATGTTCAGATACAACACTTCTCATCACTGAGTGAAGACTGCAACCAGAGCAAACTGCAGAAAGTCAGGGAATACTGCAACACCGCAAGTACAACCAAACTGCTGAGTACAGAAGAGTTAGAAAAAAAGACTGATGACTGAAAAAGACTGAAGTGTGAACTTTCTACAGGAGGTAAGAGAATTGCCTGTACTAGTAGTTCATCATTTTCAACTTAATGCTGATATTTATTCTGTTTTTTCTTTGTCATCATCAGCAGCTTGGGCTGTGTCAGGAACTGTTGCTGTTGTGTATCCGCACAGCCTCTGGAGTTGAAGCCTGACTGACTGGTTTCAGCTGTTTGAACTGCCTGCTGTGTAACTGCTGTTTAGTATAACTTATAAAAAATGGCTTCTCTATCACAGGAGAATCTATACTGTCCTGTCTGCCGTGAAATTTTCCAGGATCCTGTTCTCCTATCATGCAGCCACAGTCTGTGTAGAGCCTGTCTTCAGCAGTGGTGGACAGCGAATACAAATCAGCAGTGTCCAGTTTGTAGGACGAGAGCTCTAGAGAGCGATCCACCTGGAAATTTGGCTCTAAAGAACCTGTGTGAAGCTTTTTTATTAGAGAGAGCTGTGGGTCGTTGCAGTTTGCACTCTGAAGAACTCAAACTCTTCTGTCTTACTGATGAGCAGCCAGTGTGTGTCGTCTGCCTACACTCAGAAATACACAAATACCACAGCATCAAGCCCATCGATGAAGCTGTGCGGGATAACAAAGAGGGACTTCAAGAACTTCTGGATTCATTACAGAACAAACTGGCTCTCTTCAATGACATGAAAGAAAACTTGGACCAGACAGCAAAAGACATTGAAGATGAGGCTGAAGACACAGAGAAGCAGATAAAGGACGTGTTCGCAAAGCTTCGGAGGATTTTCCAGGAAGAAGAGCAGGCGAGAACCGCTGCACTGAGGGAGGAAAAGCAGCAGAAGACAGAGATGATGAGGACAAAGAGTGAGGCTTTGAACAAAGAGATAGAAGCTCTTTCAGACACAATCAGAGGCACGAACGAGGTGCTGAGAGCTGAAGATCTCTCATTCCTGCAGAAGTACAACACTGCAGCCGAACTAGTCCATTGTTTATTGATGAATGATCCACAGCCGGTCTCAGAAGCTACGATAGACGTGGACAAACATCTGAATAACCTGCCCTTCAACATCTTGGATAGGATGAAGATGACGGTAACCCACACTCTGAACCAGAGAACTGCTGATCCAGAACCCATGGTCCCTTTAGAGGACTATTTATCCAGGCTTGCGTTTTGACAGAGACGGTCCTGGAATGATACTGCATTTCCTGACTGTGTGTTAAGGTTCATACCACTGTCTAAACTGAGAACACTAATGAGAGAGGATGTAATATGAAAATGTATTATTATTATTATTATTATTATTATTATTATTATTATTATTATGCCCTTTATACCACTGGTGGGCTTTTATTTTGAAACATCTGACATTGAGTTTTGGCAGAATGATAAAAAAGGAGAAACAACTGCAGCTGATCAGTGAGAGAAAGAAAGAAAACTCGCAGTATTCAGTAGTATGGGTTGATGTAGTAATACTAATATAATTCTGAATTTATCAATATAACAGGTAAACATGGAATTAGCAAACGGTTGCAAGAGATTAAATCAATTAAAATGTGAGCATATCATAGAAAGGAGGCAGTATAACAAAAAATACTGATAAACACGGTCATCAACAGGCCCCCTGCTAAACAGGTTGTGACAGCATGTGGAGTAAATCAAAACCAGCACGTTGAACACGTGCAGCAGTGTGGCTGACTTTTTAAGAGTTTCTGAACAACAATGAAGCTCTATGGCACAGATAAATATACACATAATAATGGTTAGTAGTACAGTCAGGGTTGTTTTTGTTTTCTGATAACAATAAAATAAGTGAATTTCAGCTAATTGACCCTTGAATCGGTTTGAGAAGCTTCAGTATCACTTTCTAACAGTTACAGTCAGCGTGAAGGTTGTTCTGGGCTCTGCCATAAATAATGAAAAACAAATGTGAACAGAGCTTTATGTCAACCAAACAAGTTCCAAGTCTCAAATCAGTTCATCAGTTGGACCAGCAAAAGATCAACACTGTCCAGACTGAAATATCTTCCAGCTTCTGACTGACTGAATACCTGAGACAGCTGGAAAACAAGCAGGGCTGTGGGCCTTGAGGATCAGGTTTGGGAACCTCTACTCTAGCATCATCGTCATCATCATCATCATCATCATCATCATCAACAAATAAATCACCTTAGCTCTAAAGCACTTTGTGTTTTTCGCTAATTAGCAAATGTTAGCGTTTTAACATGCTAAACTATACAGACAAGCTTATATACAAGAGCACGTTAGCATTTAGCCAGAAGCAGGACTGCGCCTGATGTACCTACACACTGCAGCTCCACATAGACTTCCAATAGATGTTCCCACAGTGCAGCTTCAAAGAATACAGGAAACGCTCAGAGACACATGTTGACACTGTATCTCTCCACCTGCCTGGCATTTAAAGACGCACTGTGATAATCCCATATTTTAAAACCAGATGGAGTAATCCAGACACTTCCATTTCTAATCTAGGAAGATCAAACGTGTTCGGATGACACCGTTTCGTCGTCTATCACTACTTATCTTCTCCACTTCTTACTGCATTTGTATTAAGGCGACCGGATTCCTCCCACTATTCTTATATTTACTACATTGTTTTCTCACACTTTCTCTCTCTCCCTGCCTCCACTGTTCTCTTCTCTGTCCTGCTCTCTTTCTCTCAGACGTTCAGGCTGTCACAGCATGGCACTGCAGCCACACCGTCCATATGTGTGTGTGTCCTCCCTTCATCTCAGCTGTGCCTTTAAATCCTTTTAAGCACCACCAGACGCAGCCAACAGACAAATAAAATGTTTTATTCATATTCTCTTTTCTCTCAATAAAATATGCATCTAGTTCCCAGTTGAGCCTGTCTGCACTGCAGGTTTCAGCACGATTTTAATAGCAATAGAAAAACACAAAAGAGCAGTGGGAAAAATAATGCCAAGCAAAAAACTCTAATTTTTATATGTCATTAAAGTGTATTGTGACAAAAGGATTGCAACTTCAAATCAGAAATGTGTGAATGAATAAATACTGAATCTGCACATGAATCAACTAAAAACTGTTGTATATTTTGGTTTTAATGAGATTTTACTAAACATAATATGAATAAAATTGACTCAAATATACAATAAATAGAAAAATAAGTTCTTCTAAATTCCTATAATACTCCAATAAAATACAGTAATTACTCAGCAGACTTGTAATTTTGTTTAACGAAATACAAAGTCATATCTTTTACCAATTTCTTTGCCATGTAAACACATAGTCATGTTTCAGGATATTTACCAGCACACATATGCAGGACAGAAGTGAAAGACTGAATGAAAGGCCTGTGGAAGTCGAAATAAGCTGCTCTCCTCTGCATATTTTTATTTATTCAAACAGTTGGCTGTGAAGAGGAGCTGTGTCTGTGTATATGTCATTCTCTGCCTCTCGTGACACAGACAAACACACAGCAAATTAAATAGTCTGCAAACAGCGTCTTCTGTCAGTACACAGTTAAGATCTGTGAGCCATGCTTCTAAAATATGTCTGAGTTAGAGGAGAAGTCAGATTACACCATCTGCTGCATGTATACACAGATTTCCAGTAACCAGGTTTCTTATGTGCATGTACACACGGATCTTGTATCAGTGTGTGAAAAATTCTGTAGTGATTATCCACACACAGGGTGAAGCAGCTCCCAGCTGCTGCAGGAGCAGTCAGTGCGTTGCACAGCGGGGGTGTATTGATCAGCATTAGCAGCAGAGGCAGCAGTGAAGCTGAAGAACGATGTCAGTAGAACAACAGAACAAAACCCAGTCAGTGATAAACTCAACCTGCCTGACAGGATTATTGATGGTAACCTAGTTCAGCCACGTTCAGCTGAGGACAGAGGTGAGAGTGAGGCTGTAACCTTATTTCCATCCAGCGTCTTTGGTGACTTCCTCCTGGTCTCGTGACTTAAGTTCCACAGTTATGTCGCATTATAACACCTGAACGAACTCCAGTAACTAAAGACGACAGTGAAAGATAATAAGTTGTGATGTCTCAATGGATCATTTATCATTATCATTCTGATCCAGGCAACATTTCTAGTACCACATCCAAAAAAAGGTTCATCCCTCACAAACAATCTTTGATACAGACTCTGCCTTGCAGAAAACACACAAACCAGACAACAAGATCTTCACAAACCTGATGCTACTGCAGCTGATACGACTTCTTGTCTGCAATGTTTAACAATGAGAAGCTACTTAAACTGATCTTTGCTAATGAAAAAAAGAGTCACAGCATTGTAAACTGTGTATTTTGTCAGAAATGTGTCACTGTTGCGCCACATTTTTTTATCACGCAAGTTGGCAAAGACAGACTAAGATCATACCACTATGTGAAAGAAGTAAGGGGGGCAGACACTCTGAGGACAGTGTAGTGGTACAGGCCAGGTGCACGGAGCCACGGAGAGACTTAAATCCAAGTGTGTTTGGAAAAAGTGAATAAATGAGCAAAAATTTCTGAATGTCAACTTGCAGTAAAGACTTTTATATAAAGAGTCATAATGTTAAAACGTTGTCCTTTATTTATTTGATTTGTTTGCTGTGGTTCTGTGTTCAGTTGTTCAGTTAAAGGTTTGACTAAAATGTAAAATAGTAACTGTATTTTTTTGTAATATATAAAACAAATGCATAAACAATAAGGCATTTATGAAAACACTGAATAAAAATTGCTTACCAACACACAAACCATTCATAATTGCTAAATTAGTCCAAAATATAAGGCTCCGAGAGATGCTAAATGAAGAGCCATTTGGGAGCCGTAAGAGCCGGCTCTTCTAAGGGAAACCAAAACCAAAAGAGCCGAAGCTTTGCAAAGAGCCGGACTTCCCATCACTAGTTTGTTCAAAATGATAAATAGTTGGTAAAATGCTTAAAACTTATTTAAAACCCACCATTTTCTTTTTATAAATATTCTAAATGTTCCTATTCTCTTTCCCTGAAACATCAGATTCCACTTCCTGTCTGTGAGACGGAGATCGTCACGATGAGGTCACCAAGCAGGAATAGGTTATGACATCACCAGCTCCACCGTGACCTCATCATCAGTCACTTGACCACAGAAGGAGGGAGGGGCGGGGGTGGTGATGGAGAGGGAACAACGGGGCAGGAAAGGAGGAGGAGACGATGACGCTGATGATGAAGATCTGCAGTCCGACAGCAGTTACAACTCATACGACTCAGTCGAGACTGATGAAGACTGATGTTCATAAAGAGCCTTCATCTGTGTGTCAGACACAATTCAATCATCTGCAGAATCTCTAAAAGCTCCTTTAAATGTTAGATATTTTACTAACACTGTTCACTGTTTGCGTCACTGTTCAGGATTTTTCCTACAGACCTGAAAATGTTTTCCAGTGTTTGCCTGCTCAGGGTTAGGGTTAGGGTTACCTAACCACCTGCTGTGCACTGATAAGAAGATTTAATTAGCAATAACAGGACGGGTTCCAATCAAAGACTGTTTCCATGAACCAAATTACATAGTCCTACACTGCCACAGTCCTATTTACAGTAACACATCATTTAATTTCTAGGAAATTATAGGAAAATATGGGGCTTTCAACCTGGTGTAATTTACAGATCAGGCTAATTATTGTCTGACTGAAAGTAAACGATCTAGAGCAGGATCTAGAGGCACAATCGCTTCTAGATCGTACTCACACAACAGAGCCATGTGTTACTAACCTGATTAGACACTGTGCAGTAAATTGCTCATTTTCCTGCAGAGATGCCAACAGGGACATGTGTTTGAACCATCACATGCATACACAGACATATAAAGTTGTACTATAAAGTATATTTACCCACAAACAAATACACACATACAGTACACAGCCTACTTCCACCAATGTCTGCCCATAAACCTTAACACAATCGTTTGTGCTGTCCTTCAATATAATCTAATATATCAAATTAAATTACTAGAGCCAGAAAAAGTTAGTTATTTAGTATGAAGCTGAACTACTTGTGTTTGCTATAGTATGAAAACATTTCAGAAACATGCAGCCCTACTTCATCAGGTAAGATTTTTACTGTTGTTATTCAGTACCTCAATCTATCCACACACACACACACACACACAATACGCCACATATAGGTCTTTAATTTGTGTGTGTCATCCTTTCAGTAGATGAACATACACACGTTACAGAAATCACCTGGTTTAACATCCTCTGTGACGTCTAATCTCCACAGTGTGGCCGTCTGGAGTCTGACAGGAGACTGTTTACACGAGATCTGATTCATCTGTCTTTCGTGAGATTAAAGCCGAGATTAGAGCCCCACTGTGGAAGATTTTTATGTAACACAGCAGCTGTTTTATCAGATGAAATCAGAGAGGGAAGCTGAAACGGTGGTTTCTTCCACTTTGATCAAGATGCTGCAGATTTAACACAACGGGTGTGAAACATTTAGCTTTTCCTTGAAGAGCCCTTTTTGCTCTCAAAGGCTAACGTGTTGCTAATACACCTATCTAAGCTTGTACATAAATAACTCTACAGGCTGCTTTCAGTGACATGTAGACCCTGTGTTTAATTTCAAACTGAACACCGTTTCCCACACTGCCATGAGTTATATAATGTCAGAGGTCATCATGGGCATCTCGACCTATAAGACCTTGCAATCTGAGCTGCACAGATGTTTAACATCCTTGGTTGAGGTTGGGCCTCTAGTGTGAGACTAGATCACAATAGAAACTGGCTTTAAAAGTTCCTCATACCAACTCTGAACTGGGACAAACTGGTTTACTATGCACCTTACTGATTGAACTGCGGCGAGACAGCAAGTCAGAGACACTTATTCCTCTGAGATACGTTAAAACTTTATACAAATTATATTTGTCATAGTTTTAATTGTTGTTGCCATGTACAAAATGTGCTTGTGGGGTGGTTGAGTGAATGAATTTGATTATCATGATGCTGTATAGATTGTGTATAGAATATTGTATGCATTGTATATGTCATGTCTAATAATTCTCAGGTGTCTTGTGCAAAGGAGATCTTAATCTAAATGACATTTCCTGAATAAATAAAGCTTAGCTAACTCTAAATTGTATTTTTTCGCTTGTGCATGAAAAATAAAGGATGTTTAAGTATTTTAACAAACAGAGGAGTTTCTGTAAAGATTTTCCCAGAAGTATCTGCATATGTTCCACTACACTGCATCCTATCCTCCTCTGGTGATGCTGCCAACCTCTCCACCACAGCCACACAGCCAGCTCTGCATCTACTGGCCACACCCACAGCACACAGTGCACCCGCAGACAGAGGATTCAGAGTGAGCTCAGTTATAAATCATTTACAACAATCCAAATGCTGTGTGCTACTGTTAAACTCAGAAGGAGGGTTTGTCGCTGTGATGCTGCAACTTAAAATAAAACAGGGGAGAGGTCAATGCGGAGAAAGAAAATACAGCTACGAGACAGACTGCAGTCACAGAGGAATAAGAGGGTGTGTGTGTGTGTGTGTGTGTCCCAGGAGTTCTCCAGCCCAACCACACCATGAATAATATATCACAGGGGAGGAGGATGTGTTGGAGGAGCCTCTGTTCCTGGTTGTGACTCTTGCCTGCTCCTGTATCTCTGTGTTAAGAGCAGCAGACAGAAGAAAATAAAACTCACCAGTCACCAAATCATAAGAGCGAATTCGTGCCTGCAACACTAACACTGACGTAAGAGAAAAATGTCATTGGGAAACAGAAGTAGGTCGAAGACGGAGCGGGAGAAAGGTCTGGTAATGTGAACTGAACTCAGAGCTCTGGTTGGAGAGCTAAAGCTATAACTAACAAACTTTTCTGACAATCTTTTACACAAACTGCATTGAGAAGGTAACATTGAGTATTTTAGCTAGTAAATATATAAATAAAGTAAATATACAACTATATATAAGTGTAACGTTGTGTATTAAAAAAACACCCAATGTGCTTCTGGTGTAGACACAACAGTAGGTGGTGTCCCACATATCTAGGGATGATTTAACCCTGATCTGCTGCCTAATGGCTCAAAACACAAAGTACACAGGTGAGATCGTTTTACTGTTCGAACCACACTGGATGTGATGAACTTTTACACTGAAAAATTAAATTTGGTATTAATTGAATTGTTTTATTATTAGTTTTTTTTTTTTTTATATATTATTAATTTAACACTGTACCTTCTTAAAAGGTTTTAACACTGATTAACTAATTAATTTAGTATTGTACTGGTCTATATCATATCATATATGAAATTACACCAGAGGCTACACACACTTCATGCACACACCTAGAAATAATTACCAATATTATATCCATTCCTCTGCAGTGGTTTGCCTGTACATTACATTACTGCACTCCTCTTCCCAGTCTGGATTCCCACAGGGACTGGACCGAACCATTAGTGAGCAGAGACCATTGTTCTTTCTCCACAGTAGTTATGGGTAATGTTACAGCACAGTATTTCCTTACAGAGGGATGACGTTAGCACACACAAAGTGAGCTGACCGAGTCAGAGCTGCACATGTTCTGCAGAACTTCAGGTATCCGAAATAAATGTTCCACCTCTCTGACTCTTTCACTCTGTCTTTTTTCTGTAGAAAGTGGCTGAGAGTTGTCTGAGCTGATTAAAGGTATTACTGCAGACGGAGAGAGGTAAAACGCAAGAAGTCAAACTGAAGGACATTCTCCCATTAAAACGGATTATTCAGCTGGGAAGTGTGTTAAATCTCCAGTTACTGTGTTGACTCTGGGTTCAGCATGTGACCACAGGATGGCTGCTGGTAACTGCCTCCTCACATCTGAAAAGCTGGCCCTGGTTGAGCAACATCATTTTGCAAGGAGATGCATACATGCAAGCGTGCATTTATCCTGTTACATGAATCGAGATTTTCTGGTGTTTGCATAAAGATCATCGCAATCAAATCTTGTTACAAACCACTGTACAGTGTAATACGCCTTAAAAACTTCCTTTTAATCCTTTTCTCCAACTGGACCTCAAAGATCATGTTTTTCACATAAAACAACCACAGCAGGTAAACACACCAGCATTTTTTCAAAGTCTTAACATAAAATAAAGATAACGTAAGATTATCAAGAATAGTGGATGTAACTTAATTTCAATTCATAGACTGTTAAAAGTAAATTTACTTGTTCACGTTCACCAAAGTATCATATCTGTATTAATGCAGAAACAACATCCACTGACCGAACTAGCGAACAGTGGCTTCTCTTTATCTCAGCAGCACTGAGAAAGCATCTTTGAACACAACTACAACAAGAGTTTTCAAAACAGTTCCTGCTCTACATCAGTCGGTGACGAGCAAAACCTTCCAGTGAGGTTGATGAAGTGTTGCTGAGTAAATATCACACAAGTTTGCAAAGGCAGATGTTCATCATCTTCAGAGTAAAGGTGTGTTTATGAGAAGTGACTGGGTTGGAGGGAAATGTCTTAGATTTGAGAAACAAAAGCGTGAACAGTACCATTCATCTCCACACGCTGTTTGTCTGATGCTGTTTAAAGAGGAGGGGAAGACAAAAAGAGGAAAAACAGATGAGAGATCAAATGATAACAGAGATACAGAGCAGAGGTAAAAAGATTCAACACACAGACACACAAAAGCAACAGCTGACTGAATATATTGTATTGGTAGTACTGCTCATCTAATAGCAGAGCTGGACAGGAAGCCGCTCAGCATCATAGTATCTGTCAGAGCTGGCCTCCTGCATTTTGTCATGTGACTGGTCGATTTGTGTGTGTGTCCTTATGTTCAATCATTTATTTTCCACAGATAACGATCTCCCTGCCACCCCGTCTCAAAAACATGCTGGATGAACCAACATGCAAAAGTGTTGCTGGATGGAAAAATGACAAACTGAACAAACTAAATTAATCTGTTTAGGTTTTGTTTAGATACACTTCAGTTAAGAGTCATCGCTGCAAGACCGAGCAACAAAGGATGTTGTACTTTCATGTGTCACAGAGGCTCAGTAAGGAGCAAAGAAACAGCAACACTCAACACGTACTTCAGCTCTACACGTCTCTCATTTGGATGCCTGCCACAACTCTGTGAGAACGTGAAACCAGGAGGTTCAAACGTGAGCAGATGAGCCCTACAGTGTCTTTCTGTGCTGTAGTCTAAACTGGTCTGATCTGTGCTGTGGTCAGAAACAGAAACCGAGGACTGAGCGTTCACTGCCACACCCTGGTCTGAGCAGAGGTTATTGAGACAGAGACAGAAGAGGAGCAGGACAATGGAGGGGCAGTGGAACAAGAGAAGCAGCCAGAAGAATAGAATAGAAGGGAACAGATTCATGTATGAACATAGTAGAGTGAAAAGAGGATAAAAAATAAGGACAGGAAAAACAAAGGAAGAGTTTTGTTAAAGGATAGATTTGAGAGGACAGGAGCTAAACTAAACTAAACTAGAGGTTTCCTTTAACGGGGAGGCTGATACCATGTGCAAAGTTAAGCTATCAACAAGCTGTTTGGCTGACACCAAACTAAAGCCTGGAACAAAGCTGAAACTACCTACAGAGATTGACCAAACCACACCTAAAGTTTGTGTGTTTTTAGTGTCTGACACTCGGAAAGGAGCAGAAACTCCACAAGCGAGTATGATATTACTGTAAGTAACCACTGGAGCTCTGACAGTGGACAAACCGCACGATTTCCGAAGTAAGCTGTCACATATACTATAACATTTTAATCTGCCGACTGTCAACACCAGCAGAACAAGACTCCAACATCATCACAACCAAACCATATTGGTAACAACAAGATAACAACATTTACATTTGACCCAGGGGTTTGCAGAGTGACCAAATCACAGAGTAACAGGAATGAGAATCTATATATATTTGTTATATCATAAAATGTAAATGTCATTTCTCTCTCTACACTGGGTAAGAAATGTCAGTGTTTATCAGATAGTTATTTTACCTGAATTAATTATGAAACAAAATTAGTAAAACTGAAGTAAACTAACCCTAAAATATTGTGTTCAAACTGTCTCACCTGATGCAGAGTTGAGGCAAATGAGAGATGAACACAAACACAAAACAGCTCCCCCCACTCCATTTTCAAGCGAAACAAATTGCCCATTGTGTGTTTGGGGTTACGGGGGGTCTGTTCTCCAGAAAGGAGAAGGATAGCCCTGAACCCTGGTACCCATGTGGTACCCATCCCTACTTGACACAGAAACTGTGACATGTGCAATTTAAACATGGGGGATGGTGGGTGTCCACACACACACACACACACACACACACACACACACAGTTGACTGAGTTCCCAACACAATTGTGTGATTAAAAAAGTATGAGGGGCCTCTCTGTGAGCCTTCATACAGAAAGCTGCATTAACATGTCACACTGGGTTTTAATGGTGTTACTGGTGTCGATTAGTGGTGAAAGAATCATTTTCATATTTCTTTCCTGATTCAATTTTAGAAACTGCAATTCATAATTAGCCAGAACGGTGTATTCATATGCATGTGTTGCAGTGATGTTTCACAGGTGAACACATCTCTGCAGAGCTGCTGAGAGTCTGGCTTTTTGCTTAAGCTGAGGTTAAACAGTGTCTGTACAAATCCTGTCTAAGACGTCCGACAACTAAAAATGGACACTGGCATCCAGGGAAGGAGGTTGTATAATTAAAAAAAGAACTGAATAAAAAACATTATAAAGCCTAGTCGGGGCAGTAATAAGTGAGAGTCTCATATTAATAGACCGTCTGGGACGTGGACACAGGTGAACAGTAACCTGAGACTGGCAGGTTATCATATGATCAGGCAGTGGTGTCATACCGAGGTTCAGCTTCAGCAAAGGAAGAATTGAGTTCAGTCAACCACATTATTGCAATTAAAAGCTACCAGAACAATTATATTGCATTACGTTTTATACAGAATCATCATTTATTATAAAGGAAACTATGCAACAGTACACTACAGTACTAGTGTCTGTCCTGAATAAAGCCTTTGTGCTCTCAGATTCTTGATCTTGCCATCAGATTTTGAAACAGGAGGATGATGACGCGGTGAACCTCCTGCTGTATCACCTGGTACTACAGCAAATCATTTGCCTCCATCCTCACTGAACTGTCACTGTGAGGGCAGCAGGGCGTTGGCTCTGCAGGGAGAAACTGTGGAGTCACTGAGACAACAGACCGGACTAGCATGCACTTCACCGTGTCAGCGGTTAAAGAATGATTTCTGGTTACTGATACACTCTACCTGAAGATGCCTCTGCACACGACATACACAGCAGACACTAACATTCTGTCAGTGCACATATAGAAAGCTTTCATTCCTACAACACCAATATTATGAGAACCCTAAAAAGCATGGATGTAACAGTAATGCATGGGAAGGTGTTTACTAGCTGCCTAAGAAACAAGAAATGGATGGTTTTGCTCCAGAAGAGTTACTTTTTTGACATTTCTACAAAGGTTGGTTATATTTTGGGATTTAAACAGCTGCTGAGCAATATGACCAAAACATTTGTTTTGCAGAAAAAATATATTTTCAGTTTTAAGAGTTTTAGTTGGTTTTGATGAATTTTGTCTCAGTCATGCAAACGTGTGTTTCTTAAGTGCAAATGAACTTGACCTGAACTGAATTCAGTAAACATAAATGGCTCCTGGTTAATTACAGTTTATCCTGAGGGAGTCTGTCTTTGTGCCCTGGGAGGTCCAGTGCAAGTCTCACTGATTAGCCACCTCCAATATGACTATTGGACACCAGGGGATGAAGGTTGAAAGTTGAAAATTATGGAAAATGTCAGGAGCAAATGGCTGAGAGACAGCTAAAGTTAAGCAAGAATGTTTATGTGCACTGGCTTGAACAACAGTGACATTCCTTTAAAAAATAATTAATAAAATGCATAGAAATACTAGACGAAAAGACAAAAAATACAAATGCTAATCTAACCAGGTGGGCCCAGAGTTGCTTGTTCCGGGTACCTGTAAAGGTAACAGCTATGTGGATCAAGTCTAGAGGCTAGAAGGGGATGTCAGTCACCCTTCTCTAACCAAAGCTGTGTGCCAACACAGAGACAGCTCACTGTGCAGAGAGAACAATCACCCCCCCTCCATTTGTCCTCAACAAAACCTCAAAGTGTTTCACTGGCTGAAACAAAACCTGGTCAACATTCAGCACAGTTTCTAAATCAACATGGGCGTCACAGAAAGACTAGATTTAGATGCTTACTGATGTGAGGATGGCAACTTCAAAATAATAGCAGCTAATTTATGGAGGTTTACTTTGTTTGTATTTGAGTTGAGAAATACACATTTAATTCATCTGTGTATTTTCTTTAATAACCAAACAAGCAGACTCATTTTATTGAGTCAAATATTGTCCACAACATGATTTTTTCACCAAATCGTGCAGCCTTACTTACTTAAAGCAGGGAGACGACAAAAGACAAAAGTAACAGTGCAGGATTGTGGATTTAATCCTATAAACCATCTGTAACAGGAGAAACACCCACTTTAACCTTCCTGCCTTTCCTCTGACATTTACACTTCTGACTTTCTTTGCAGCCACTCGCTCTAGTTTAACAGCCCCGGGGGGCAGTTACATCATATCCTGTGGAGTGTAAAATGCAAACTGTGAGCTGGGCTGTGCTGACCGCTAATACTGTACTGGATCAACTTCCTGTTCTTCATAACCAACATGAAATGATGTTATCATTTACCATTAAAACCCTCTTCATCCCTACCTCCTCCTCCTCCTCCTCCTCCTCTGCTCTCTAATCTGGAAGCTGTTTATCTGCTGCCAGTCAGTCAAAAACTACAAGAAACTATTGAGGTTTCAGCTTTGTATGAAGAAACAGAGCCACATCACAGAGACCTGTAGAGTGTTAGGTCAACTTTGTACATAAAAGCTGCTCAGCCCAGACTCTGATCAGCGACAACAGAGAGGCTGATGAAGTAATAACCTCCTCCATGTTTCCTGTTAGAAAAATACTGATAAAAATCCTAAACCTAGTTGTACTGTACAATGTTCACAAATAATTTCCTTTCATTGCCAAATCACATCTTGAAAGAGAGAAAAACTGAAAATGGGACAAATCCACGTGGTTAATAAGATCACTGACACTATTGTAAATACAAGGCAACAGAAGACATGGTTTGCGTCACACGAGTTGTGGTTCTGCCAATCATTCAAATTACCAGCAATAACATGAAATCACTAAAGCAGTCAGGAGGTCTGATGAACTGGAAACAAACCTCCAGGTTGGACAAACTTCTTTTGTAGACAAAATAAAGAAAAGGGGGAAGATTTTCCTCCAATCTATAACTAAATGTAGTTGCGTGTGCAGGTTCTCTGTACAACGAGGCAGCATATTCTAGAAATAAAAAAAAACATCTCAGTTAACACTGGTATGAATAATTAGGACATGAGGAAAAAAAGAGCAGATGTGACTCAGCAATCTACAAAGTGCAACGTTTGATCTCACTGATCACACGAGTGCAACTAAGTCATGGGAGAGATTAGCAAACCCTGTTATTATCAACACTTCAGCTTCACTTCTGAAATAAGCCAAGTAATCTGGATGAACTATTGTCTTATTTGAACAAACCCTTCACACAAAGATGGTTCTTGTCATATCTTCTTCTTCTTCTTCATTGGGCCTCCAGATATGAGGAAAACATTAATTTTGACTTCGTGGGAAAGCAGAAGTGTAATACTATCCCCATCCCAGGTGACCTTTCTCTCAGGGTCCTGGTATTGTGCATTCTAGCTCAGTGGCACCGCTTACTTGACTTTATTCTTTTCTTTTTGGATAAGTGGTTGCATCTCATCCTGTAACATGACTGCATGGCTCTGTACAACAGCAGACTTTCTGCCACTCCTTTACATAACATAACAACTCGTGGTCACTCTACAAACTGGCTTGTTTTAAGTTCAACCACACATTAAAACTTTTCTCATCCCTGTTTCCTTAAAGTCTGAATTTGGAGACACAACAAAGCTGAGGTCACGTCAGTAAACGCTGATCAGAACGCATGACTGCAGAAAGATAGAGGAAAATGTAGAGGTTTTATACACAGTGGACCAGTAAGGCAGCCCAGTGTGGAGAAGGCAGCAGACTGGGAATTGAGAGGAGAGGTGTTGGCCTCTTTCTGTATGCAGCAGGCAGAGCGAGCTGCTCTGCAGAGCAGGCCTCCATAACAAAAGCTCAGAGAGAGAGGGAGACTGGGAGTCACCTCCCTCTGTTTCTATCTCTCTTTATCTCCTCTCTATTTCTCTCCTTCCATTATTCTTGAAGCGCATCAGGCAGCTCATTAAATCAGCATTCCAAAAAGGATTAGGATTAGGCTTAACACATACATACACACACACTCATGGTTACACACAGTTTCCTGTTTCATACATACAAAACAGGAGGGAGGTTACAAAGAGCAGAGGAGAGCAGGTTCAGCAGTACGTACCACATCTCTTCTCCTCCTCCTTTTAGTCCATCTCATTCCCTTCTTTTCCTCGTCTCTGTTAGATGCTGGAGGATGCAGACAGAGAGAAGAAGTGAGGGAGGTGCCTTTGGTGTTGTGGCAATCCCACTGCAGAGAGACACAGGGAGAGATGGTGCTAACAGAGAGGCTAAAGCTAAACTAGCCACCAGCTCTCAGTATGGGACGGTGGGATGGGCGGGTGGGAGGGGGGATGATGATGATGCGGCACCTTTCAGTATGGAAACAGAGGGAGAGAGAAAAGAGAGAGTGAGCGGGGTGCCCTGTTACCTTGGAAACTGGGATGATGTGATGGAGAAGGTGGAGCCAGGCTCTGATTGGCTGACAGGGTGTGGTGCTCCCCTTGCTCAGGGAGGAGGGGGAGGATGACAGAGCAAAGGCTGGGATGTGAGAAGCAGCTGCTCCCTTTTTTCTCCCAGGAGGAAACACTCAACAGGGGTGACAGGAAACCACGGACGCCCCCAACTGGATATCCCTGGAAGTACAGAGGAAGAAAAGGAGCTGCAGGGAAACCAAGAAACCTTCGTATATCAAATGGTTTACGTACGTCATTGGTATAGAGAACATCAGTAAAACCACCGCCGCTCCACTGAAGCAGCTAGAGTTCATCCTGCAGCTCCGGGGACTGAACTGGCAACCCTCTAGTCACTAGAGGACACTCTCCAGGCCATCACTGATTATTTGCTGTCCCTAGATGGTTTATTAAAGTACATAAACTCGTAGTTTCCTCAGAATTTATATACAACTGTGTGTTTGTTGGAGAAAAACAAAGCATTTTGTAAGTCAGAATTTAGTCTTCCTAATTTTATTTCTATTTCTGTAATAATCAATTAGTTGTTTTTTTCTTTAAATAATAGACAACTGTCCAATAATAGACAATATCCATTTAAAGTAAACAGGTTTAATATATCACCCATAATGCATCAGAACTTAAGTTTACCTAGCTGCTACAACAGAATGATGCTAAACTATCAGCTTAGTCCATCCATCCATTTTCCTAACCGCTTGTCCTCGTAAGGGTCACGGGGGGGGAGAACATGCAAACTCCACACAGAAAGGCACCCGGCCGACCCGGGGACCGGACCCGGGTCCTTCTAGCTGTGAGGCCACAGTGCTCAACACCAACCTTGTAATTTGACTTTTTTAATTGCTTCACTTTTAAAATTAAAAGTGTTTTACGCAAAAACAATTGATTTAATTAAAAAAATTAAGCTACTAAACAGCAACTTTAGAATCCATAAATAGTTATTTGTTCAATTTTAAAGGCTTTTAAAAAGACAAATGAATAAAAGAATACTAAGAAAAATGTTGTTTGATACCGTCTTCACCACTCACAACTATTAACTACTTAATTGCCTCCACTGTGTGGGGAATGGAGACAGAGTTGAATTTGTACTATTTTCAATTAATTCAACTAAAATCCACTGTTGAGTTGTGGCTTATTCATCAAGTCATTTTAATTCAAGATTCAAAGATTCAAAAAATCAATCCAATAAAAAAAATTTATATATATATACATATATATATATTTGAAAATAAGACTAACAATAATGCATAAGATGCAATTACAAGTATGGTTGAAATCTCATTTCCAGCATTTTAATTAAAACATTTAAATTCTCATTCATTGCACCACTCAAAGTGCACACATCTTCTAATCCAAAGCCACACCACCATCTGCTGGCAATACACAGCAAACTCAACAGTTGATATGAAGCTCCTGTCCCGTCGGTCTTCCTGTCAGTGACCAGATAAGATGGTAAATCTTTTCACAAACAAACATTTTCACCATCAGCAGTGGTGTAACTCACATTAGTGATGACTCTCTTTATTTCACTGACCCAGTGCGCATAAATGAGATCTTCTGAATAACTGAATAATTTAAAATGTTCTTTGTGTAAAGGGCACAGAAAGAACTATTTCTGTCATAATTTGGCATCCAGAGATTCTATTAGGTTTATCCTGCCTACGCCTTAGATTTATGTTTTATTTAGTCTGAAGATCTCACACAAAAAGAGAAGAAATCACGAGGGGGCCGTGTGTACCCCAGGTATCTCAGCTTTTAGATGGTGAGAAGGGACATCCTCCTCAGCTGCACTAAAACAGGTCAGGACGGTGACGTGGTTCTGTCTGATCCCTTATGGCAGAGGTCCCCAACCGCCGGGCCGTGGGTCATTATGTACCGGACCGCACACAGTCTTTTATTTTGAAACAATCCCAATCTTTTATTTTGAAAAACCGGATTCTCTGCCGTCAGCTCCTCTTAATGCGCTCCGTTTGTAAACATGCCTGGTGCACTGAGCATGTCTTTGCTGGAATTGGATCAATTGATGGAAATTGCTAATGACGGTGGATCTCAGCATCATAACCCCCCAGCGTTTTAATCGCCACTGTCGCCAAGTGCTTGCTCATGTGGGACTGTTGGGTTTTCCACATTATTCTGTATTTACTTATGTAGGTGTTAAACCTTACAATGTAAAGTGCCTCGAGATGACTTCTGTTGTGATTTGGCGCTATATAAATAAAACTGAATTGAATTGAAAAGAGATGGCTTTTCAGGACCCTGAAATAGTTACTCCTCGATGGGCCCCTTCCAGTGTTGCCAACTTAGCGACTTTTCAGACCCGTCTAGCGACCTTTTTTTCAAAAAAGCGACTAGTGACAAGTCTGGCGACTTTTTCTGGTGTTTTTGGAGACCTTTGGGGACACTGTCGCCACTGCACATATTGCTTTCTACCCTTCTTAACGAGCAGCGGGTGCTGCCGTGGGCTCCTCCCCCGTCTCAAAGCGCTCACAGGCGAACAGTCCTCACGCATCAGTCGCTCCAAGCTGCAGTCAGAGCAGGAGATATTCACCCCTCCGCGTCCAGACTGCACATGAAAACCAAACGAGATTCAAGAAAACTAAACTAAAATAGTAATAATACATTTAAAAAACCAAAAATAAACCTAAGTAACTCCGCCAGAGTGTTAAAAGTGATAAAGGAGGAGAGTTGGAATTGTGACATTAAAGAAAACAAGAATCGACAGGAGAAAGTTCATTTGTAGTTCTAAACATATATAGGGTGTGTTTTACCCATTTTTTGTCTCTCCCGGGACGTTATTCCTCTCTCCTACAGCGCCCATTACAATTACATACACATAGTCAATTATGCACATTATGCGATGACGTCATTTAGCGACTTCTAGCGAGATTTAGGACAGCCAATAGCGATTTTCCTTACTGAGGAGTTGGCAACACAATAATTTAAGTTAATAAGCACAAAATTAAAATTAAAAAGACAAACAAATGTACAAAAATCAAGAAATTGGCTAAAAATGTCACATGAAGCCATGTCCGTCTATCCACAGCCCATATAGGAGGGAGGCCGAGCTCCAATTGTAGCCACAGATGGCTGTGACAGCGCCCACCGCCCGTAGCGCAAGCAAACTACAGACGGATTCCTTTACGTTAAAGGTTTTGCGACAGGTCAACGCTTAACCAGTAAGCATTGTTTGGCATTTTAAGGGTATATGTGGAAAAAAAAACTTTGTTTATATAGTTGATTTATTGTATAATATTAAGTCAAGAAAAGTCCAAAGGCAAAGTCGGATAATGATGATGAACGGCTAACTTGACGCTAACTTACCTTTTCTTAAACTAGCTAATTGCTAGCAAAACCGCTGAAACCGTCATGCTAACATTGCCGTTTAAATTGGTGGGAAATGACCAGAATCACGTTTATTAATATGTAATTATTAACAGTTGTGGTTTTGTCTCCTTCGTCCAACGCCACAGCTCTGCAGACGTGCATCGACTCTTTATACTCACACGCCAACGTTAAAAAAAAAAGAATCTTTTTAACATTATTTAGATGATCGACAAATATATTATGCACAAAAATTATATTGTGAGACTTTGCCAAACTCAAGTAGCTGCGGTGACAAATTTGGAAAGAAATTAACTTAACGAACATTTTAATGTTTTATATCAGCCTGTTCCATTGACAGTCAATGTCAGTATAAACAAAATATATACTTTATTAATCCCAAACAGCTACCAGTGAAAAGTTTGGTAAAGCTGCTGACAATCTATTACATACATTTGTTTAATTTTATACATATTATTTACTATTTAATTGTTGACAATTAGTGTAAAACCTAAAAAAGTACAATCTTTATGTTAACAAAATCATTTATTGTGATGCTGCATTTACATTGTGAATGATTATTTTTGTGTTGTGCAGTTCACAGTTAAAACACCAGATGGTGGACTTCACCTACTCACAGGACACAACCGTTAGTGGTTCACCAGAAAACTGTTCTCAGCAGCAACAATCACTTATTACAGTTTTTAGAGCTGTTAACAGAGATTTCTCTATAACGTCTTAACCTTATCAAAACTCTTGCAGAGTTCTCTCTTTACCAACATGCAGCTCTGCAAAACAATTAATCTCTCATCCAAAATGCACCAATGCAACTAAAACACAGGACAGATCAACTCCTGCACCAGAACAACGTGTCTCCCAGTATAAAAAGATTTTGTCCCTCTGACCTAAAATAGTATTAAAATATGGATCACTATTGTGTTTCTATTCATTTCTTTGACATAAACCAACACAACCAAGCATGCACAAATTAATGATAAATACTTCAATGGGCTTTTAAAAGTATTTTTGGTGAGTAGAAAGAAACTAAAGTAATTCACAGCAATGCAAAACCATAGATATATAGATATTCCCTGTTGGTGTAGGATTTAGCTACAGATAATAGAAATACTATACTAATACTAATAATAAGTTTCAATCACTGTCAGTCACACCTCAGGTCCTCACCTGCGTGGTGACGATCCATCCCTACAGTCATCTGCAGATATTAACAGACATCACTGTGTCTGAAAAGGAAATCTGTGCACGAATAGATTATGAGACAATGCCCCCCCCAAACACACATCCTCTTCCACAGGTCCCACAGAGTAAAAGACACTACATGTTGAGGGGCTCGCACATTAGGAGCAGCTGGCATTGAACTACCAGCCCTGCAGTTGGTGGACGACCAGCTCTACCTCCACGCAGACACACACTTTTTAGTTGTTTTACCTTCGCTTTTTCTTTATTTCAGCGTTTTGTCTCTTTTTTTAGTCATTTATTGTTTCCAGAGGCCCCCTGACTCCAGAGGCACGACTGGAGGATGGAGATTATCAGTATTAGCAGTAGTAGTTGTTGTATTTAATGTGCGAGTTTTTGTGATTGCCGAGTTTGAGTTAATTAATTTTTGAATATGTGGTCACTGAGTGTGTTTGGTGTCAAATCAATGAAAAGTGAAAGTATAAAACAGACTTTTGTGTCTGAAGAGTTTAGAAAAAGTAAATACAAAAAGAATTTCTAAGAATACTACATGAATACAGTACTTCTCTCTGCTTCACTAATCCATGATGTAAATGACAATAACATTAAAAATGATAAAACTTACTGTAAATACAATTCTACTTTAAGTACAATTTTATGCTACTTTATACTTCACTGCATTTGACAAAGTTTTTAGTTACTTCAAACAAGGTTTTACACATAAACAGTATAGTAGCAAAACTACTTAAAAATTTGTACTAGATTGAACAGCGACAATAAACACTTCTTACACGAGTAAATTTCATTAAAAAGAAAAATTAACACTCTAAAAGTACATTACGCTACTTTTACTTAAGCAGAGAATCTGAATACTTCCTCCACGCGTACGTTTCCTAATGTTAAGACAAATACCCCTGTAGAAATTACTGTTAATTTTAAAAATGCACGTCACATCTTTATACTGATACCACAGCTAAATGTCACAGTTTGGTGTAAAGCTTCTTACATCAATAAAAACACTAAGATGAGAAAAAACAAGACTGAGCATCTTTGGAAAAAAGAAACTTTATTTGGAAACGTTATGGAGAGAAAGAAAAAGTTGTTTTAGAGTTGATCAGTTCTGAAAATCATTTTTATTTACTATAATACACAGCGGATGACGTTAGAAGTCAGGTGGTTTGTACACCGGTGTGACGAAACAATAGAAAATAAAAACAACAGATTGATGGAAAACTACAGAGAAACACCTTAATGTTTTATTATCTAGCAGCTCCTGAAAACACCCCCGCCCCCACCCTCCCACATCTCCAACCCTCCCTCCCTCTTTAAAATTGAGCTTGTAGATCAGGATGCTCTTGGCTCGGTTCCACTCCGGCCATTCGCTCCCTTCCATGTGCCCTTCAACTCCCTCCCTCAGTTCATCACCAGTCTTAAAATGGGCTTTTGGCTGCATTCCATTCTGTGCATTCACACCCTTTAACACATATCAAAGGAAAATTATTTCTCATTTGTCCTTTTCCAGACATGTGTCCCCTTCAAAATAACCTTTAAAGATCGAGGTTTGGGTGTGGGGGGGTGAGTTTGGGCTCCATTTATGTCCCTTCAGTATGACCACTTCGTCAAATTAAAAATTAGATTAACTTTGCTTCGTCCCTTTAATATCGCTCATAAAGTTTATAATTATTTATTATTAAGTCCTAAAATGTGAATTATAGCTACAACTAATAACTTTTTATTTTTTGACGGACTGAACTTGTAAAAACATCCCAGCAGCAGCTCAAAACCCTAAAATAATCTTCAACATTAAGATTGAGTTGGAACCAGAAAACATCTTGGATTCTGTTTAATAAATCACTAAAACAATCAAACTACAGCATTTTTCTGCAGATCGAGTGATTGTTTGAGAAGCAGTGGGAAGATAAATGGGAGTTTTATGAAATAAAACACATAACTCCCTGAAGGCTCCGTGTGGATCCAAATATCTGCTGCACAGGAAACAGACACAGGAGACACGTGTGTGAAATGGGACAAACTCACGTTAATATAAGTGAACCCGTTCCCTCGTCGCTGACATTCATCGACACACCTTTCAGGGTCTCCTCTACAAAGACAATTCTATTCTATTCTATTCTATTCAAATTGAATTGAATTGAGAACTCTTACAATACGATCTGTGATTGACAGCTGCAGAAAGTGTTTTTAATCGTAACTGAAACGCCTGCTGAAAGGGCTTTTAATTTGGCGATCACAGCATCACTTGGCAGAGGCTAAAAATTCACAGTGGAATCTGTAAATAGTGATTTTTCTTTTCTCAAACTCATTTAAGAAAACGCTGCAGCACGACTCCTGTCGTCACTTTAACACTTGGAGCTGGTTCAAAGTTACTTTCAGACGTTTCTGTTCGCGTGCGTCAAAAAACTTTTCCAACAGGTGAAATAACTAACTGGAGCTAGAACATGCAAATCTTCCTGCTAATTTTTGTTATATAGAAAATAATGTAGAGTAACATTAATGCAGATATTATAGACGTGTTTGCTGTATTTTGCTGATTTCCTAATAATTTCTTGTGAAGGCAGCTGGAAAGAATTACATATTTTGGTGATGGAGATTCTTTACTCGGGGGAGTTGAGAAGTATCAGCAACAAAATGTACTTCTATGTACTTGAAATGAACGTAGACAGGTATATGAAGTACACTGTGTAGGTGAGAGTGGGGTCAAGTGGAGAACTTAAATGTTACGTGTTCTGCACATGCTCAGTTCAACCCTCTACTTGTGTAGGGAAAGAAAATTTAATTTTTGACGCAAAAAAGACTTGAGCGAAGAAAGCAAATTTTTAGATATAAAAAAAACAACAACTCTATGTTATCATTTCTCATATTAATTTAAACCTTATTTTCTGGTGAGGTCGTCATGCTGGCAGCTTTTGTGAATATGAATATTAAAATCTACATAATTTAAAAACTAAAATTTAAAAACTAAAACAGAAATGGTCACATTACCAATTATATGAAATATATATTTAAAATATTAAATATATTTTTATTTTATTCTCACCACAACTATTGTGTCGCTGGAAAATATTAAGATAAATTTTTTCATTTTTCATTATAGATATTTTTTTTGTCAAGGCTAATTTCACTATTTTACATTTGACTCCACCTCTAGAGTCAAATGTAACAAGTGACTTCTCAAAACTAAAATAAAATTGTACCCTTTAAACAAAAGTATGCCAACTCCTAATTTATATAACAAATTTTGACACTTTGTTTTTAACTTTTACTGAATAAAATTTGACCGAACCTTTTGGTATTTGGAGAAAATGTAAGGAGAAGAGTAGTTACACCTGACCCCACTCAGTGGTAAAAAACATGGATAAAAATTTGTTCCTCTGCTAATTACAAAAGTTCTTTCCAGCAAACTTCACGAAAATTATCAGGAAACAAACAACAAAGAAAACATTAAAATCTTTTGTTATCGAGCAGCAGATGGAGTCTTTTTTGTCGGGATGGACAGAACAGCGCTTGATTTACCTTTCAGAAAAACAATGTTCAGCACCAGGTTCGAACAAAATACAAATACAATCAATCAAACCGGGGCGAAGGTCAACAGAAGCTTAAAATGAATTTAAGTTGTAGATTTTCCCTCAAAGTGTCATCGATGAAGAAAGCATGAAAAGAGCTTTTTTCTTTCAGAAGAGACAAAGTGAATTTTAACACCTGTCAGGTTGTTGTCCACCCCCCTCCCCTCCTCCCACACACACACACACACACTCTCTCAAACACACACACACTCCATCAGAAAAAATATGGGTTTCATTAGAACCACAAAGAAATATGATTATAGCTTCTGACAGATTATACAGTCCAGTACCCTGCGGTATTTCACTAAATCAGCACCTCAGCTGCTGATAAATCTTTATATATATATATATACTTATATATATTCTTTCCTCTATTTAGGGAAAACTATTCAACATATAACCAAAAATATGATATCAAGAGTTGACTTCTTGCATGACGTAAAAGAAAAAATGCAAAAAATTTAACTCGTCTCTTAAGAGTTTTTCTGTGGAAATGTTCCCTTAACCCAGAAAAGATTAAGATAAAACGATGCAGATCTGAACAAGAGCGCCTGTACAGTTTCATTTCTTTTTTTGTTTTTTAAACTGTAAAGTTCTTTTTTTCACTAAGTAGCAAAAACAGAGACATGCAGATTTTTAGTTTCCAACAAACTAACAGAGGAGGAGAACTGAAGCAGAAAGGAAAAAGTAAGTAACTGAACACAGAAGACGCCTCCACGAACCGAACAGGTCCTGAATGCATCGCGACGTAGTGGTTTTCTCGCTCATGTGCCGTCATCGAGGGGTCGAGGGGGGCGGTGGTAATCCATTCAGAACCAGACATGTCAGTCATTGCACTGAAAAAGAGAAGCTCGAACGAGGCTAAAAAGTTTGCAGTGAAGTCTGTAAAGTCCTAAAAGTCCTACAGAGTGTTACGAGTCCATCGGTCCACATTTCAATTCCTTTTTTAACCCCTCTTTCCTCTGCAGAGAAGCTATGAGATGGCTGTAATGCAGACCACAGGTCAGTTCACACAGATGCACCATCACACACACACACACAACAAACACTGGGTAGAAACCATCAGTACAAAAAATATAAAAAAAATTCATCAAAATGAGAAAGTGAACTAAACAGACATGAAATTGGCGTGAGGGACCTTCGATTCAAATCGTGCATGTGCTGCCCTTTAAGGGGGTCAAAGTTCACGTAGTGGGAAATGGGCCATTTCATTTTGTGTTTAGGTAAAAGCATGGCTCCTCCCATCATCCAGAAACTAAAACAATCCACAATTCAGAAATCCACCGTCTGCGTTGTGTTTTGTGTTTGACGTCTCGAGTGAGGTACATTACCCTCGCCTCCTCTTACTGCTCAAAAGGGTCAAAGGGCAACAAAATAATAATAATAATAATTAGAAGAAATGTTTTCCTGTGCTGAAATGTGGAAATCTGCAGGAAGACTCCGTGAAATCCTTTCAGCCCACAAACTGTCGGTGTGAGTCAGGTAACCAGTCAGTCCAATCGCTCATGTTTTGTATTTCAGTTACAGTCGTGAGGAGTCTCTAACTTCCCTTTTCTCCTGTCTCGGAGCAGGGATAAGGAGTGTGGGGGCTGTAAGGGGGGACTCGTATGGGTCCCCAGTGTGCTATTCTATCAAGATAAATGTCAGAGTCGTCTTTATTTGTCCCAGAATCCCTGTAGTCCAAGTCCAACCCTGCTCAACGATTAGTGTTGTCACTATGTGCCAAAGTAAAACAGTTTATATATCAACTCCTTTCAGTCTCTGTATCGTATTTTGGGGGGGGGGGGGGGGGGGGGGCAAAAAAAAAAAAAAA
>JAUMHL010000015.1:1466822-1488771 GCA_032362345.1 Sandelia bainsii
CGTTGTTGGTGATCAGGCCCACAATGGTGGTATCATCAGCAAACTTGATGATAGTGTTGGAGCTGTGTCTGGACACATAGTCGTGTGAACAAGGAGTACAGCAATGGGCTCAGAACGCTTCCCTGTGGCATACCAGTGTTGAGGATCATTGTGGTGGAGGAGGTTTTTACTTAAATTAACTATGACCTCAGTACTAAGGTTGTTTAATTAAAAACTGAACATTATACATATAATAAAAGTAGAATTTATGGTAGAATCATGGATGGAGTACTGAACAGGCCCAAGAGATGTCCTAGAGCTGAGATTAAAAAAGGCGCTAAATATCCACAGTGAAATAAAGACTGATACCAAAGAGAGGAAAAATGAACAAATGACCAGAAAATGACCAGACCCCCTCACCCTGATGTCCTAAATAGGAAAACACGAAAACAGTTCTGAGTGCGTGCTGTGGGTGATTTTCATTTGATGAAGATTCACTGTATTTTTTATACGGGAATTTTTGACAGACATAGTAATTGTTTTAATTTAGGTGCGACTAGTATCACAAAGTTGCCCATTATATGTAAATTTGAGGTTATAAAGGACACAAATTCCAGGATATTTCAAAGACTTTCCAGGACTAGAGCACAGAACTTTAATGGTCCAAGTCTGTTTCCTTTCCAACATTTTTCAGGTTATTTTCATCTTTCCAGCCTTAACTAAACTGACAACATCATCATCATCAAATTGTTTCCTTAATCTACTGATTCTTTTTAATCAACTAATCAATCATCTTATCTGAGAAACTGGTTAATGCACATCACAAGTGATGTTGTGTCATCAAATTTTGAAAAAAACAGCAACTATTTTTTCCTCTCTGTTCCACTTGACTAATTTATTTTCTGATTTACTTACAAGTTACAGATTAATGACTTAATTTATGAGTCAGATAATAGTTTAATGTCAACTTAGTCGACAAATTAAAAAAGTGACTGACAACGGATAAAAATTGGAAGAGCAAAGGGAAAAGATTTTGTGCAAAAAAATTGAGTAAAAAGAGTTACAGTGATATTATACGTTGGCAGTAATAATTTGATCAAATAAAATAACAGTAAAAAACATAAATAAACCAAAAACACATCCTGATGTATTCCTGTATTCCTGTGAACTTCCTCAATATTCCTCATCCTCTCCAGAGAATCCAACACTTCCCCTTGTCAACAGCTTATTGGAGCTGAATAACTCTGCTCAGTCGTTAAATATTTAAAAGACAAATGTGAAATAATGTTCAGTTTGTCACAACAAATTTAACACAACCCACTGACATTCCTATTATGGTCTGAAATATTCTCAAGGATATTTCCACACCAACGGGAAGCTTTTTATATTTACAGCTGCACACAATGACACACAGATTTATTCATCCTGTGCGTCATCAATCATCTTAACGAGGAGCCGACGTGAGCCTTTGCCCCTGTAATGGCTGCAAGAGGTCAGAGGTCACGAACGCACGCTGCCACAGCTTCACATTAACAAGAGAAACTTTTTATTACGGCACCAATGTGACAATTTAACCCCCTTTTATTAAAGATATATCAGTGTGATGGAAGACACGCCACAGTGCAACAGGCTGAATGGGCTGATTAAACTACAAACAATGAGTTTAGATGAAGCTTTGTTGATCTCTCTCTCTGGTCATCATTATGCGTGCAGCATAATGATGACCAACATCAACACAAAAGACTGAGAAGGAGAAAGTGAGACAGAGCTCCTGCTTTATATGATTCATTTTCCAGAGAAACAAAAGCAGCGCTGCTTCTGTCTCTCTTCCTCTCAGTCTCAGAAACGTACAAAAGTGTGTGGGCTTGTATTATTTTTACATTTCTCGTTGAGCGTTTTTTTGGCTCGTTAATCTGCCGTCATCAGCCTGGTGGTTTCAGCACTAAGTATCACCAGGACACAGTGTGTGTGTGTGACAGCATCGTGGGGCTAAAAAAAGCCTCTTAAGAGTGTATGATGTGACAGAAAGCTCTGTGTGTGGGTGTGTGTGTAAACTGAACTTGACTTCTCTGCAGCAGCAGCTACAACAGAGTTTGAGTTTGTAATTTTTGTTAGATACAGCTCTGTGCAACCATGATGCATCACATTCGTTCTGCAGCGTGACAACGAGCCCGAACGCACAGTCACAGTCAGAAAGAACCATCTTCAGAGACGAGAAAGTGCTGCGAACGATGACACGACCCCCACAGAGCGCCGATCGCAGCATCATGGAGTCAGTCTGTGATTACGTGAAGAGACAGAAGACACTGACAGCGAGTGTACAGAGGGGAACTGGTGCTGTGTCACAGTGTGGTATTAAGCAACACCAAACTCTGTCAACCTCAACATTCACTCTGTAGAATCATTTCTACAGAATCAAGTGTGTGGCTTAAATTGAAGTAAGAATCATATTCTAGTTTAGAAAAAGAGACCTAACAGATTCTGAAGAGACAAAAACTGTCTTTCACAAGGATGCAACACCATTGAAATCGCTGTTGTTGAGGTGTGACCACCACACAATCAAACGATTTGTCAATGAGAGTCGACACGGTCACTAAACACGTTGAGAAGAAAAGTAAATTAACTGTGAAGCATGAAGCTTCCAGGAAACCTATAGCCTCCAGTGTCATCATCTTCCAGAAATGCAACTTTCCTGAAATCTGTAGAAGCACAAAGTGAAAAGTCCTCCAAGCTATTGTCAAGGTGAGAAACGCTAAATCACAGCTCACAGTGAATAAGAAACACAGACTGAAGTGTCCAGAATGGGACATAAAGTGTGATTTTATGGACTGATGAGATGAAAGTGATGCTGCTGCATTGAGCTGCAGACAGTTTGAAATGGATGAAATGAAAAACTAATGACAGTTTCTGGACACTTTCTTTAAGCAGTAATACAAGAAGCAGCCTGCAGCATTATTTATGCAGGAAAACGCTCCATCACATGCATCTAAGTACAAATAGCAAATGTTTCAAAGATGATCAAATGATGACGGATCCAAGTGAAAACCTTTTCAAGTATAGGGATTATGGTCAGGTAAAGCATCTCTGAACAGCATCTGCAAATGTATTATTCCTTCTAAACATATTTGTTTCTTGTTAGTTTATGTACATTGGAGAAATAATTTGTTATCTAGTGGCCTAATAAAAGGACTGTTAAGTTTATTTTTAATTGGTCTGCATCCACACATTATACCCTCATTATTGAGGTCAAAATGACACACAAGTGTGTGAAAGTGGTGTTTTTGTGTTTATTCTTACTTGCGGCCTCAACCAGCTCCGGGTGCAGGCTGTAAGGGATCAGTGGGCTGGGCAGGTCAGCAAAGAAAGCCTTCAGAGCTCCAGCAGCAGCATTCACCGCCACGTCCATTGCCACAAAGTCGATGTTGTGATCTACAGGAGAGAAAAGGGAGAGACTCAGCAGCAGATTCACAATTCAGCTCCAGCTACAACAAGCTGCTCGTTTCATCCTTTGCATCTCTAACAGCACAAACAGGAAAACAGCTCCACCCAGGCAGAGCTGCTGCTTAATGTGATACAAACTCTCTCTACAGGACCTCGTGTGCCCATAAATCTTCCACAGCACAGAGCAGAACACACTGGTACCAAACATTTCACTAAACATAAAAATTACTCATTCTGTTCACAACATCCAATTCTTCGTCCCCCTTACCCTTTTCACGAGGCCTGATCTGGGCATCAACAGCCATATGGTCAAATTTTGGGCTGCGCACGGCATGGAAGGAAAGTTCTACCACACAGTCTTCGTGGCTGAGCAGATGTGCAAAACATAAATAGTCTCAGAAGCCAAGCACCATTACATCCATAATAAGCCAAGTGAGGAGCAGTCTCAATTCTGGGTCCGAAAACCCTTGTTGATCTATTCAGACATGAGTCAAACTGGATTTTCCGGGGTCAATGCCTCACATAAAAAAAAAAAAAGGATTTCAAAAAGCTTGAGAGTGGTTGTGTTTCTGCAGCAGGGCTGAGAGCAGAGCTTTGTGCCTGCGTAGAGAAAGGAGCTCCTCTCTGATCACAGCTAACAGAGGTTATCATCAGTCTGTCTGGAGGTACAGAGGCCTGAGTGATTCTGTGATGGCTGCAACACAATACACGTCCAGTTCAAGCAGCTTTTCCGCTGCAGTCGGCAGAGGAGGGAAGCTCCTGCTCCATCACTTCAGTTTAGTGCTGTTGAGTCTGGAGTCATCCCACTCACGTCAGCTAAGTAAAAATACTGTGTAATGATGGCTACAGGACGACAAAGAAACACACATCACTTCCTGTTTTGACACACTGTAAAGGCCGGAGAAGAACGAGGGAGGAAAAAAGGGAGAGAGAATGAGGACGGGGCCCGAAGTAACACAACAGCTGTCAAACTGCAAACACACAAACACGCATCGAGTTCGACATAAATACTCAGAAATACAGCAAAAAGAACGAGGAGGCAGTGAGCAGGGAGATATAAACAACAGGAAATGCACAAGAGAATAAAAAGAGGACAGAAAAAAGAGAAGACAAGAAAACAAAACAGAGATAATGTTAAACGAAAGACGGCAACAAGACATAAAAAGGTAGAGAGAGACTTATAGGAAAGAGGAGGAGAAGCTGTTTATGTATGAATAAAGAGTTAATGAAGCAGAACCACAGTGACGAATGAAATCCAAAAGAAACCCATCAAAACTGCACCGTTCCTCAAGCAATCTCATTTCAATTTGCAACAATTTCCATAAAAATATGTTCAGCTGACATGGAGGAAGGAGCCCACTATCCCATCTTAACAGACAGAGCAGCTAATTGGCACTAATGGTGCGTTATTCACAGACAGATACCAGCGAGAAGAACCACTGCAAGACGCATGTGCAGAGTCTGAACGGGAGTATGTGACCTGACAAAGTCGCCTACGGCAAGTCATGAGGAGAACTCCCACAGGGAATAACTATAGTTTACTTCACATGGGTAAGAACAGCAGGTTTACACGACTGCACAGAGTGAACCTGAAGTCAGCAGCTCATTTTCTGACAGCTGTGTAAGGGTGTTTCCTTACATTTACATTTACAAAAAGATCAGCGAAGCCATAGAAATGATTTAACTGTGTGCATTCGTAGATCCAAAAGAAAAAGAAAAATACAGTTAAGGAAGAGATGAAGAAACACAAACTAGAATCACAATCAGATATTATTTTAGTAACTGCTGATGCAGCTTTCTCTCAGTTTCACTTTCGCTTTTCAGGATTGTGACAGCTCCTCTCTGACCACAGCTAACAGAGGTTAGCATCAGTCTGTCTGGAGACACAGACGCCTGAGCAGTGGGGCTACAACAGAAAACACGTCCAGTTCAAAAAACTGTAGGAACCAGCAGGTGGCCTTATGTCTTACCTGGGCATGTACAGTTTCTCACCCGGGAGCAGCATTAGATTAATTCTAAATTAGTTCTGTTGTTATTAATGTTGTTTGATGTCAGTTTTACTGTGCTGCTGTGGTGTAATTTCCCCTTCGGGGGCTCATTGAAGTGTTTTCTTATCTTCTCTTATCATCACATCATATTTGAAACATACAGTATTAACATTTAAATTACACTTTGACAACAATTTCACATTATTCTGTAAAAGAAGGTGTTTCTCTTTATGTTCAGGCTGGTGAACAGTTACCTGAGACACAAACTGGTCCGTCATAATAAGGCAGAAGAAAAAAAGAAAGACTTTAAAAGCCCAGCACCTCATCTCAGTCCAGTCTCCACATTCCACCGCCTGCCTGTAAAATAACTGACACTGTTCACCGTGTGCTGGTGATTTCTGCCTGTGGTGACTTTATTTATTCTAACAGTCAATTTGGCAGCTGACCAGTCCCTGTGCATGTGTTTCTCTTTAAGCACGTCTGCTGTGTGGTCAGATTTAGAATCAGTCAGCTCCAGTTTTCCCTGCCGGTTGAATTTATTGCACACATCACTAAAGTGCAGCTCGGCTGGTAACATGTTTTCCAGGGAACTCCCGAGTTCTTAAACAACACGATTGAAATTCAGGGGAAAATCGTTTAGAACCACAATCTGTGAAAATAATGAGAACCATCGGCCACTGTGCACACATGCTCTTTCTTCAGGTTACTTATGAAGTTCTGCTGTTAGCATGTGTCTGCACAGGTAAGTGTTTTACCTTGATCAAACTGTTTCTGGATGTTGTCCTGGTCCGTCTTGTTCCCACTGACGCGATACAAACCCTCGGTTGTGAGACCTGCAAACAAAAGCAACAGACGTTCAGTTTATTGACGGTTCGCGTGTAATTTAAGCAGCATTACACAAAAGCAGCGCGTTACAGGGTTGAATCGAAACAACGCTGCCAACAGGAGCACCTGTGTTAACAGGTGTTATCTACTGTAACCACACACTCAGAAGCTTCTCAGGACTCATACTTTCTGTGTTTCAACAGCCTCTGAAACAATATTCACAGTTTACCTCAACTAATATTAGCTTTTTCCTCAATAAATTCTTCATCAGTTCCTGTGCATGTGCCACCTTTGAAAGGAGGCTTAAACGATGTAAACGTAGCAGTGTGGTCATCGGTTTACTGTGAGGAGCTGATCCTGGTGCAGCACAGACGATACATAAATGACCATAACTGTAATAAGCATATTAAAACTCCCCAAGATTTGATACAATATCCTGGAAATCTGATATTTCACTCGCGTTATGTGCAGGCTTTACGCTAAGAAAGTCACACTGTGTCCAGAGTAGCGTTAGCGCTCTATCAGCTGCTGCTCTGGTGTGCTGCGTTCAAGCACAGGACGGAGTGTAGGTCGTTCATGTTTCAAAAGACGTTCGGAGACGGTGCAGGTCATAAACTGAACCGTGGATTTGGAGAATCGTTACGACACACGATCTTGTGGTTTTATGCAGCTATTACGTCAATTTAAGTGTATTAATTTCAGTATTTGTCAACAATTATAACTTCTCCTATACAGACATATATTTAAATTATCCATTCGACCATTAGCCTCCACAGGATTTATGGTTGTTAAATACATTAATAAACACTTAAACCTACTTAAGTAAACCACTGCTTTAATGTTTATGTACTGCATATACATGCTAAGTGGAAGGCTTAAAACAGAATCATGCTTTACAGTATATAGACATTTTGTTTTTTATAAGTAAGAACAACAACAGTCTGTGAGCACTTATGATTAACTGCCTGTTTGTTTTCTTTCTTTACCTGTGGTGATTTGTGTGTGTTTCTATACATATTGCTAAATGTTCATACGTTGTTAATGCATTTTGTCTCATAAGCGAGTGGTGGGCATATTAAACCTTTTTACAGTTTTAATTATAATCTGTTTTTTCACATTTATTCTTTATTTTCTGCTTGTTTAAGTTTTGGTGCTTCACTGTTTGAAGCTTTTATTGTTTGTTTTCACATGAAGGTTGAATTATTACTAATTCCTGCGTGCGTGGATCGGCTTATATATAATTCAACTTATTACTATATAACCTTAAAGCTGAAATACCTGATGTTTTTTTCATATTTTGACCTGATGATGGTGCAGTGGTCATAACAAGATTCATATCCACAGCAGTTTGGTTAAGAAGTGTCCACAGCAACAACAATAATGGTAAATAATACAATATGAATGAATTATTAATGTTTTCAGTCTGTAGGTGGTCTGAGACTGGAAACATCACAGCCAGCTGGCACAGGACAAGTGACCTCAGACCAGCACATATGGAGACAGACGGTCTTGATTAGAAATGCAACGTGTGCTCTGGCTGCAAAAAATGAACACAGAACACACAGATAGACACACAGATCATCCATACAGTTCTGCTCTGTTGCTGCAGCAAGGTCATCCACACTGCAGTCTACACGCACGTGTGTGTCTGCAGAGGCAGTATTATGTAAATTCAGCTGTAATGGATTGTGTGTGAGCAAATGTGGGAGATAATGTGGTTTTCTGAAGCTACCTGTGTATTTGTGAGTGTTTTTGAACATGTATACATGTGTGTGTGTGGATTTAGGTGTGTGCTCCTAAATTAACAGGAGTCTGAGTAAAGCAATATTTTTGCTAAATTGCAATAACCCACTCAAACGAATTTGTGTGTGTGTGTGTTCTGGCAGAGCCTCAGTCAGCAGAATGTCTGAGCTCAGGAATAAATGTGGCTGTTAAGATTTAACAATGTTCTGTTTCTGTACATTAACTGTGTTTGTGAGGACTCACTTGTGTCTCTGAACTTAACAAGCCAAACCTTTGACCTTCAGCCTGATGATGAATTATATGACAAAGCAACACATGGTTAAAAAGGGTCAAGCTCATTTCAAGCTCCTGAGTCAGTCATTAACATTTCTCTACAGACAGTTTGCTCCTGATCTGCACACCTGAACTTGGCAAACGACATGTCAGACGTTACGTCGACTACAAACCGCATTCAGCAGAAGATTCCTGAAGTAGAATTGTAATGGTCGGCATCAAGAAATGAGCTGAAAATAACGGAAACAGGAGTTGGGCTGTTCACCGAGTTGACAATTGTGATGAATGATAATTATGTATTTAAATGTACAAGAAACAGAATCCATCTGACAATACACACTGGTCAGCCACAACACTGGCTCAATGTGCAATTCAGATTGTTCAGTCAGATCCCATGTTTTTTATGTTGATGGTTCACATTCATTTGTAGACAAATCTGAAACTTCCTCATCTCTCTAGTCACCTCCGTCTCAGCTGCTGCCGTACTCTACGTTTACTTTTACCGGAGTGTGTGTTGCCGACACTAACTGATGATGACAGGCAATACGCACATGCGCACAGAACTGGAATGTTAATAAAAACCACATGGAGTCCTAAATCTAAATACTTCTTGGACAACAGCTCATCTTCAGTGGTGATCTAGACCGAGAAAGTCATCACACATGAACCTGTTGCCTCTCTCCATGCTTAGCATTGTTTAATACTGACCGGTTTCAATGGTAAATACATCACACTGAGGAATCTTAGCTTCACTTGGCAGAAGCTGGTCTATAAAAATCAGCCAACAACTACCCGTAAACAAACCGTATGTGTTTCTACACGATTATTTCCCACTGTTTACAGATTGTCATCTGTTTCCTGTAGTAATCACAAGCTGATGACGCAACATTTCTACCGCGTCTACTGCGAAATCAGCGTCACTCATTCACTTCACTTCTGACCTTAAACTGACCTCTGCAACGCCCCCCCGATCAAATGTCATCACCCTGTACATTTGATTCTCAACAGGATGTCACACACACACACACACAGAGAACCTGAGGGGAAGGAAGTTAACAGTGCAGCTCATGTTTGTGTGTTGGGATCTGATAAGACTTGTCCTACTGTGATATGATCTAATATCCTGCGCACACACACACACACACACACACACACACACACACAGAGAGTTACTGTATCACAGCTCAGCTCATCACTCTCTCTACGTCTCTATTTTTCTATTTCCATCTCACTTCAAATCTGTTTCACTGTCTCACCCTCTGTCTGCCTCTATGCTCACGGGACAGTCGCCACAGTTATTTTATTCCTGTGGCAACGGGAAGAGAACAGAAAGTCAGCTCAATCACTTTAAGTCAATCACTGGATATTTTTAACTCCCATTTTACACACAACGCATAAATGTCCTCACACTGACAGTTTAAACAGAGAAACATCAACTCGGTTCTGACACTGAAACATGGAACAACTCCATTACAGATTATCATTACTGATACGCTCCGTTTGCTTTTTAATGGATCAATTAATTGCTTTGTCGATAAAATGTCAGAAAATTGTGAAAGACGCATGATATAATTTCCCAAAGTGCAAAATGAAACATCTACACTATATTGTTTGTTGTATTTCAATAGCAGCCCAACACACAAAAAAAATATCTGTTTATATTCAGATGTGACAAAGAAAAGCTGCAAATTATCACATCTGAGAAGCTTTAACCAGCAAATATTTGGAATTTCTGCTTAAAAAAAAAAAAGAGATTATGAAAACTGTTCATTAAAGTAGCTGAAGATTAATTTTCTGTCAATTGACTAATAGCTGCAGCTCAAACTCAATGATGATTTTCAGACTTATTATATTGTATTAAAAAACAGATTAAAACCCACAGTTATAAAGCTGAGTGCGCTTGTTTTAACACTACTGTTGTACAGTAAATACATGTTATGGTTAAAACTGTAGTAACTGTACACAGACTATCTCAAAAAAACGGTTTTTTTGAGATAACCATGACCTGGATGACTGAGAATCTTCACAGATATGTACACAGACTGTAACGATATTTAAACTTATACTTATACTAGACAGAAAATAATATTTGGATCTTCCTGCCATCTGCAGCATATTTTTTTTTATTTTCACCTTCTTCCTTTAATTGTGGAATCACAAAAAATAAAGCTATATTACTCAATTTTTTTGTCAAACCAGACAAGATGGCTGCGTAGCCATCTTGTCTGAATAAACTTTAAATGTCGACGAATTTTAGAAGAATAAACGTCTGAGCCGACGTTCAGTCCGAGTTCCTCATCGCAGCCGACTGACTGAAACGTACAGCGTAAGCTTTGGCAGGGCGGGACAGCCAATTAAAACATGTAGTGTCAATTGATGCATCATATACAATTAATTCAAGCTGCACACGGTGTCTGCCCGACTTTAAAAGTTTAAACACCAACCTAAATAAGTCTGCAGCATCAGGTATGTTGTCTAATTAAATTCAGATTAAATGTTCTGATGCAAAGTACTCGTGTTCATAAAGAGAACAAACGTGAAGTCTGACTTGTTACTAAAAAGAATAATAAATCATCTACTGCACACAGAGACTGATTCTTGTGATGACTGCAAACACTGTTCACGCCGTGGAAAAGATCCACAAACACACTCAGCTGCTCTTTTAGGATTTGTTCAAATAGACGTGAAAACTGAAAGCAGCACTGAGCTGCTGAGTTTTTGTTGTTAGACCAACATCTGTGTCACTGTGTGTGACGACCTTTGACCGGAACAGATTGATAATGGCACATCTGAGAGGGATGTTTACTTGACCTTATAAAACAGTCAAACTGGTGACAAATGTTCCATTTTAAACACATTATTCTCATTAAGATAATGACTTTAAGATGTAAGAAGTGACAGCTCGACAGGACTGAGATAATCAATTAAAGATAAAGTTACTAAACACAAACATGGCCCCAGCTTTTACATGATGGAGTGAACAGTTCTTCTTCTTCTATTTTTTGTCCACATTATGGAGTAAGATGGTGCTTAATACTTTTATTTCCTATTGTGTCCTTAAAAAAAGGCTCCAGTTGATCTAAAAGTTCAACTGCAGCCAGTGTTCAGACTGGAATTAGAAAGATAAATCATATTTGTCCTCCTCCTTCATATCTTAAAGACCTCATAGAACCTTATTATCCCAGCAGAGCACTTCGCTCTCAGACTGCTGGTCTACTTGTGGTTCCTAGAGTTTCTAAATGTAGACTGGGAGGCAGAGCCTTTAGCTATCAAGCCCCTCTCCTGTGGAACCAGCTCCCAATCCAGGTTTGGGAGGCAGACACCCTCTCTACCTTTAAGACTAGACTTAAAACCTTCCTTTTTGATAAAGCTTATAGTCAGAGTTGGCTCAGGAGACTCCTGAGAAACGATCTCTTAGTTATACTGCTGTAGACTTAATCTGCTGGGGGACCTCCCTTGATACACTGAGCTCCTCTGCTCTCACCATCCATTTATTTGCCACAATTTCATGTCATTAACTTTGTGTCTTCTCTCTCCGGTAGATGTGCTTCGTCCTTTTTGTAACTTTTCTGCAGGTATCTCCAACCTGGTGCTATATAGATGTACTGAATTGAAACTGAATTGAGTATCAAAGTATTTAGAGTTAGCAAATGTTTAGATAAGCATTTTCGTTTGCTTATCAGTTATTCCCTGTTAGGGATTTAAATTAGTCTTGAATTGTATATTTTATTTTTGCACAGGCGTTTATTTCAAAGGTCAAAACTGACGACATTCAGAATTTCTGTTGTTGTCCTATGAAAATCACAAAACCTGACTGTACTAACAAGTAGTGTGTGTACCCAGTGCCTGATACATACAATCGATCCCACATTACTCATCCTGCTGCTGCAAATACTCACTAGAGCACCAAATGTGGATCAAGGCACTGCTGAAAAAGTCTCTAAACAATGCACCATTCTCCCGTTCGTTAAAAAATATCCAAATATTTGGACCTATGAAGACATGTAAGTGAATATGAGTGTCATAGAAAACAATAGAGTGATGGGCCAACACTTTGTCTGTCTTTGCACTTCCATTGGACTTGTCAACAACACCTGTGCGTTACACACACCAGTCCTATGCTTAACACTGTGCACTTAGCAGTTTAGAATATTAAATGGAAAAGAGAGCTGAAACATGTTTATTACCTACATTAAGTTACTGACAATGATACAGCTTCAGAATAACAAAAGACAGACAGATCATTTTCAGGGCTTAAAGTTTAAGTGAACAGCCCCTTTAAGCTCTATTGGATGAGGCTTTTGTCAAACACACTACAGTTGTTTTTATCTTCTTGTACATGTGGTTATAGTGATGTTCTGTGTTTGTCAGTGCTGCGATGTTGTGTAAATCCTGAACCCGACAATAAACACGAGCTGCTGCTTCTACTTCATATCAGCACATCCCAGCCTGTATGTTCCAGTTTCTCATATCCAGGACATTTAGGTCTTATCCCGCTCATTATACAGGGGATATAAGGAAGATGAATGTGCAGGTAACAGCACTTGTTTTCCCAGAGGAAACCAAACACAGCTTTTCCCACAATCCTCTGAAGGCTGAAGAGTGATGTGAGCTCTCTGGTCTGGAAGCCATTCTGCTACCGATACTCTCCACCGGAGAGAGCGGGTTCAGCTTTATGTGTATGGAAGTAATGACCTAAAGTGAGCACTTTCTTTGTCTTTTTTCTCCTTCTCGTGCACACCCACAGTCGAGCTTGTGGTCTGGTGGAGTCATCAGTTTCCCTGCTGGTGTGTTAATTTAATGACCGACCCTCCACACAACCGTGGGTCAATATAAATCAATACACATGCTGCAAAGAGTGTGTGTGTGTGTGTCCGTGCACCAGTATGATTTAATATCTGGGCACCTTGGATAATGAGATCCATACCCTGCCACCCACAGACACACACAGTCCCAGCAGACAACAGGCCCACAGCTGCGGTCTGCTTTCAGTCAGAGATTTTTCCAACAGGACAGCAGAGCTCAGAGTGTGTTAATCCTAAGATCTCTGCTTTTAAATCACTATTTCATCAAGTGCCCAGTTTCTCTTTTTGTCCATATCGAATGACTCTCTACAGTGGTGTCAGCAGCAGACTGCAGTTTCTTTGTAGTTGTGTCGTCATGCTGCAAAAATGAAACTAAAATCTAAAACTTTGTAAGCAGGGCTGCAAGGAGACTTCACATGCACTAGAAAAGGTTTCGTCAGAAGCTATCTCATCTGAGTCTGAGACGAGGTTAGACTTAAGGACGACAACAAAAAGGTGAACTCCCCCAAAATGTATACATCAAGATCAGTTAACAGGTTGGAGGGAAGTACCTTTCAGCCAGATGTATAATGTCTGCTGTGGCTCTGAAGGAGTTTTGTTGTGGCTGGGGAAAAAAAATCAGTTTCCTTGAATGAAGGCGACAAAATTATAACAAAAAGCTTGTTAGAAACTGGGTTAGTGGGGGTTTAAAAAGGCAGTGAAGCTACCAAGATGCAATGTGGGACTTAGAGAATCCTGCAATTTTAAAGCTTGACCCATACTTTGCACAAACAGTCAGCATATCTCATCCTTTGGACAAACTGGCTGATATGGGTCTGTTTCTGCTGTGTAAATGTCTCATTTACACCCTGTCTCTCTGAATCTGAGCACCATGTTTTTTCCCTATGTCTGTGTTTCATCACCGAGCAAAATGAATGGGAGAAAAATGAAAAGAGGAAGAAGACAGAGGAGAGGAGAGTTATCAGGCTCCTGCAGCAGGGAGGAGAAGGGGGAGGAGAGCAGTTAACCTGTTATTAACATAAACACAACCACCTACTCCTCCTCTCCCTTTACCTCCCTCTGTGCTTGTTCATTTGATATGTACCACTGCTCTTTTTCATATCTCCCCCTCCTTGTCTCGTGGTAGCTGCCTTCAATTTAAATTTCGTGTTCTTCATTGGTATCGCATGTAAATTTGTGTCACCAAAACATTTTCAGGAAATTAAATGTGCTGATTTCCTGATCGCAGTAAATTCAGTATTCACTAATAGTGCTTCTTGTCTAAAGACGCTTAAACATGACTGAGAAGCTGTGTATACTTCTCACAGGGTGATTTATTACAAGAAGGTTCTGCCACCTTGTTTTCCTCCATGCTGAATCTCCAGTGAAAATACAACAACCACTGCCTTTGCACTTGAGCATGTGCAGGACAAAGGGCTGCAGACAGGGAAAGTAGTGGAGAGATCACTAAATGGAGCGATGTGTCCGCCCAAAGTCAACACGATGTGATTTGTAGAAGTCTAGGTAAGTTGGTTCTGTTTTAACATATATAAACATTTATGTGAATCTAAACTACACCCCAACTCTAACCTAAGGTAACTAATCTAAGGTATTGGCATATTTGCCATTTGTTAAATTTAGACACAAGTTGAATTACCGCATTGTGATCACATGCCCCAGCCAACTATTGCAGTTTACATGCATGTCTGTCCAGACTCAGTACAGGAAGTTTATACATGTGTACAAGGGGACGTTTGTGCCAGATGTAATAAAATTCCCTCCAGGAGTTTCTGAGATATAGCACTGATGAGAATGGGACATCATGTACCTCACTGCTGACAACAGAAATCTTCCTGTGATATCACATTCACAAGTGAGACAGACCTGAGGTCAGTGACGTTGACCTATGACCTCCAAAATGTAATCAGTTCATCATTGAGTCCAAGTGGACAAATGGTGGAAAATTGAAGTAAATTCCTTCAGGCATTCTTAAGATACAGCGTTCACAGGACTTGATGGACCTCTGAGCACAAAAACCTAATGTCTCAGACCACGGCTGACAGTCAAGAGGGAGCATCCTGCGTCATCATACAGTTAAAATCTGTGAGTCACGCTCTGTGTGATGTAGGGCAGAAATCTGATTACTGATGTGCTGCATGTACACGTGAATTTACAGTAACAAGGTTACTACAGTGCCTGTACGAAGAGAGCACAGTCAGGACTATTTCTTCAAGATTTCCAACTGTGTGTGTGTGAAATGTAAGTCCTCAATATATCCAGTTTTTCCTTTTCAGAGATAAGTTAATTTACTGCTTTAGCCTTACTACACTTCTTCCATTAAAAATCTCTCCTGCAACAGTCTGACATCACCTTTCATTTCTATCGAACACTGAGCACCATGGACAATTAGTATTCATCTCAAAAACAAATATAAAGTAACTAAAAAGCTGTTGTGATCCGTGTGCGTACACTGGAAGTTGGACAGATGTCCAGCTTTAAGGAGGCGACAGGAGCAGCAGACCACACACAGACACACACACACACATACACACACATTTCTAATACAAGAGACAGATGGACAAGTATTATAAATAGAGCCATCATGCTGTAGCTACCTAGCTACTGCTCTATTTACTCACCTTTCTTAATTCCTGTTTTTTCTCTAATAATCTCCGTCCTGCTGCAGAATATGATGAATTATAATTTGGCCTCATGCACTATTTTCTAGCACAGTCTTGACTGCACTTTTTTCTGACTAACAACCAAATGTATTTCTTTAATAAGTAAAATATTAGTTCAGTATTTACAGATGGTACATTGTTTTGAAAAAGTAGTCAATTGTAAAAAAAATAATGTTATTATTTTAAACCTCTTTACTGATCCATGAAACCATGAAAATCCACAACACACCGATGATCTGACATTCCTCTGTATCCACAGAGATTTTACAAAAATGATGGTAATGTTGGTTTGCACAGTTACAATAGTGCAGTGTTTGATATTTACGATATAATTGTATATTATATTATATATAATTGTATATCTACTGTATATTAGTAGTGTATATTCTTTACTTATTAGTAGTAAGTAAAGAAGATATTATAAACAATCCGTATTTAATGGACTAGTGGAGACACAGTATGTCTTATGTATCTTAGTTTTGTTTTATAAGTAATAAAACACTGGTCACAAAAACTAGATCAGTCAACTGTTTTCAATGGACAATCTTACGTTGTGTCGCCAGCACAGCATAAGCAGCACACAGGGTCTTGTGTGAACCACTTGTTTGTGTCCATACCGGGCACATGTCATGGAGTGAAGAGAAAACTACCACTCAAAACTCAGAGTGTTACCAGGGGGTAAGATATCTTTCTTTACCAGTTTCATCATGGAAACGTGCTTAAAAAAAGTTTAAAAGACGCGCACAATGTTGTGCATTGGAAGCTAGATTGTGTGTTTAAGCTGTGTTTTCTTGATTTATTTCTATATTTTCTGAAGAAATACTTGGGCTTGGTTCCCTATGTGGACTGTTTTATGCACACAGACCCAAAAAAGTAGACTTGGAGTGTAAAATTACATGGGAAGTGCAGGCAGCTAGACTGATTAAAATACACACAGGTGAACAAAGAATGGTTAACTGAAGAAAAGGCGTGCAGCATGTTTTAATTTGATATAAGAGCAAGAAAGAGGAAGAAGGATGTGACCAATTTAACCCAGGGAGACTTGACATAAAGTAAAGAAGAAATTTTAAGCTACAATAATGTCATTTTAAAAGCCTGAATGTAAAATCAGAAATCTTCAGAAATGGAGGGTAGATGGAGTGAAGATAAGGAACGGGCAAGGAAAGGACAGAAGGAGAAATGAGGAGCAACACAGAAGAAGATGGACAAGAGGAGTTGGAAGGGAAGAGTGAGGAGTAAACTGAGAAGTCGGTGGAAAAGAGAGATGGAGAAACATGGAGACTGGAGGAAGAACAAATAGGAGAAGGTGGAAGAATATTGGAAGAAAGAGAAGAGGAAGAGAAGGAGAGCATGAGAGGAGACAGATGAAAGGACAGGGGAACAGGGGAGGAGAGGGTGAGGAAAGAGAGATGGGGTGAGGATGAGAGATATTAGCGCGTGTGTGAGTAAGGAAAGAGGATGAGAGAGAAGAGAAAAACGAGAGGTTGTGGACGGGGGGAATTAATAAGAGGAGAGAGAGGAGGAGGATAAGGAGGAGAGGATGAAAGGAGAGGAGGAACAAGGGAATACAGAAGAGAGAAGACGATGGGAAAGAAAGAAAAATAAGAGGGGGTGGATTGATGGAGGGACATAAAAGAGGAGAAAATTAGATGCGGGGGTAGAGAAATGAAAAAGAAGGATAAGAGGATCAAGAAAAGAAGAGAAGGGGGAGAAGAAGAAGAAGAGGTAGAAACAGGAAGGGGGGGTGGAAGAAGAAAGGATGAAAGAAGCGTAGAGGAAGAAAAAACTAAATTTGAAGGATGGCGAAGAACAAGGGAATAAATAGAAAGAAGTCAGAAAGGTGTAAGAGGAGGTTGGAGGGAGAAGAAGAGGAAGAGTGCGACTGAGGAAGAGGAGGGAGATAAAGAAGGAAAAACAAAAGAGGAGAGAAACTGCTCGATCTGAACGAGACCTTCATCAAACACATTTACTGCTGGTCTGTGTGTGAGTGTGTGTGTGTGTGTGTCTCTTAGTATGATCGTGTGGGCAAATGTTAGTTCTATACTATTGTTGTGAGGACATTTTGACCAGTCCTCACAGTTTCAAAGGGCTGTTTGAAGGTTAAAACTTGGTTTTAGAGTTTAGAGTTAGGTTTAGGTTAGATTTAGGTGAAGACTGGGAGGTACGGGGCTAAAGCCCACAAACTAGTCCAAGGTTTTCAATAATTTGTCATTTTTATACATTAATGGAAACTCTAACTGTTGTCAGAGCTCTAAAAGCATTAACACAACCAACACAAGGGACAGTGCTGCCTCAACCTCCTGGATGAAAGTCGTTACCAACCTGTGCGCAGTTTTCTGTAATCAAAAGTGTCTTCAGATTCATATCACAAGACTCATTACCAAATACAATCCCACAACCACCAAAAAATTAAACTATCAAAGAAGTACACACTAATCACACAAATTACAATTATAGATTTTACAAATAAACAATTAGTAGCATGGATCAAAAAGACATCCAGCCACTGTGAACAATTAAAACATCAGGTCTTAAGTCACTGGAGAGTAAAACTACTCATGTTAAGAGTGTTAAGGAGAGGTTGTTACAGGAACTGAATAACAAAAGCCACAGTCATCTTTTCCCTCGCTAGAAAACAGTGAGAGAAATTAAAACTGAGTAGAAGCTCCAGCAGCACTGAGCTTAGAAAGAAACAAGAATAATCCGCTGCTCGTCAGATTTCGATTAAGTTCGGGGGAAACGAACATTGAAAACGTTTAAAATGACACTGATTAACGAGAAGTGCAGTTGCAGCTGAAATCGACGTGACATTTCACTCCTGATGGGCTGAGACAGATATGACAACACCAATGAGCCTGGACATTTTTACTGGTGTCTTGTTATCAGCGAGGAAGGGACAAAGTGTGCAGTTTCAGGTTGTCAGAGTTTATTTTAATATTTCAATTTCTGCTGAATGTCAGAAACGAGATAAGTTTGACTGAGCACAGCCTCTCAAACTCAGAACCAAGACTTACTGCTGAACGGATTGGACAGAACGTGTCAAACCATGTGTCCCTCACACACCGTTATATAAACCATTATAATTATATATAAAAGTCACACCGAGTCCAAATTAAGTCAATTAAATGTTTCTGCTGAATTCAATATAGTTTATCTAAGTTAAGAGAAAAATTAGAATTTCTCACTCAGAGTTCTGATTATTATGAGTCGAGTAGATCCATGTGTCAATTTAAACCAGTGCTATCGAAAATACAGAATCTGATGATCTTATGTGTCCATTAAACTCTTATACTGGAGCTACTCATACACATTTGTGGTTTCATAATCAGCGCTCAGACCATCCTTGTACTGCCAATAAAACTAGGGCTGTGTACAGGGGGTATGATTCAATTTATTGTGTTTTACTGAGATACTGCAGACGAGGTGATATACTGCAATTTTTTAAAGCTAATTTTGTGAAAACTTTCATAGTGTCAAGAACACACCCCCATATTCCAAAAGTTTAACTTTTTAATGCAGATCTGAACATTTACGTTTAGTGCTCAGGAGATAAAACACAACAAAATGAGTAAAACGCAAACACAAAACCACTGTGTGTCAGAAATCTTTGCATATAAACTGTTAATTAAAAACTCGTACAGTAATTTCATCAATCGATACAGTATCACAATACATAATATTGTGATTTCTTACACCTCTACTACTTTAAACCTGTAATTTATTTCCTCATCCTGATTTCAGTGGGATTCTTGACTGTTTTTTTTTTTGTTCAGGTGCCTGAAACAAGGTCTTTGCTGGACATGAGATTAAGAGATTTTCACATTTTATTCATCAGCATACACTCACTGGCCACTTTATTAGGTAAACCTGTACAGTCTAATACAGTCCAGCACAGCAGCTCTGCCATGAATTCTGCTTTTTCAAGGTTATAATTTCTCCTTTTTTTGTTGAAACTGTCAGAAAGGTGATAATTCTACTACGTGTTTATTACTGAGGTCACGGTGAGTGGTGGAGTCGTACTGGAATGTTTTATATTATGAGGTGTTTCGGATGTTGCTCACACTGAAGTCTGTTCCAACATGGTCACTTTCTCTGTCACTTGCTTGATATTCACTCTGCTGCTCGCCGCCTGCTAGTTTTCCGCACGCTCTCATGTTCGCTGGCGGCATCGTGGCATGAGAGAATGAGATTAAAAAAAAGAGAGAGAGAAGGGCAACATAAGGGCTTTTCAAGGCAAACTAATGGAAGACTGGACTGCTCAAACACAGCCACAGGACACTGTAACACACACACACACACTTGCACACAAGTCCCATTAGACCAGATGACTGCCTTGGAGCCAGGTGGCATTGCACCAGCCTCTCCCTCACCCCTTGTTCCTTTTTCTGTCTGCACAGCCTGCCCCCAAGATGCACACATACAGAAACACACACACACACAGACTTGGTAGCATGTTAATTCTTCTTACTAGAGCGTATTTTAGCCCCCAGCACGGCTCATACTGGCCTCGTCTGTCCCTCGCCTTCAGGTTTGTCGCAATTGGGCACTGCCCTAATACTCTGCTGCAGACACACACGCACGCTAGGGGCCATAACCAATCGCCTTAATCTAATCCTTGCACTGGCCCTCTCACTTTAAGCGAGGGAAGGAAAGAGTGAGAAATATGTCACCAATATAGCAGCTGAATCTGCAGACGCTGTGCATCCACACTAGTACTTTCGGTTTGGTTCTTGAAGATCTAAAGTCACAATCAAACGTGTGAGCAACAAGATAACAGCTCCTTCCTCTTCCAGTCAGTAAACAACAGAAATATTCATCAGAGCCAACATGTGGTCAGCAGTGGGATAAAAGGTCTGGTTTCTCTAAGGAGTCGCAGCTGGTTAACCCTCCCATCTACTCTCTCCCGCATGAGAAATGTGAGAAAATTTCCCACAGATTAAGGTAACGACTTCTTTCAGCTGAAAAACTGTTCAAAGCCCGAAGAACATCAGTTTACTCCTGTAACACAAAGACTGAATTTGCACTGAGAAGATAAAACCAGCTATTTTTTACCAGCTAATTAATTAAAAACCGGCTGCAGATAGATTTATTAAATACAGCTAAACTTCAGACAACTGAAGGAGTATAAATCAATGTCTTAATCATGGCCACAAATGCTACCAGTTAACAAGCTTTTATGATCATAAACTAGTTTGTGAAGATGTAATGTCAACCGCCGACTAAATCTGCTGCCACGCCTCCCGACTCTTTCTGAGCAGGCTCACATCATCATTCACTAACAGTTAAAAACACGAGTGCTACATTTTCATGTTAATTTAATCTGGAAAGCAGCAGCTTTCTGTGGACACGAGGCTCAAGTGCAGAGAAAAACAAAGTGTTTTCACATTTCTCTGTCTTCCTGTAGACACAGAGAGAGAGAGAGAGAGGACGCCGTGATTAGGGTATTGCTGAAGCCAAAAACAGACATCACATTCAATTAACTAAACTACAAAGGCAGAACTATGGCCACTTTATTCTCTCTCTCTCTTTTGCTCTCACTCTCTCCAGGGATGATCAGAACAAACAAATGAAAAGAAATACAGAGGGTGAGCAATGGAGGCAGGGTTTGCCCTGAGGGAGGGGCCGCCTGGATGAAAGAGGTTAGAGTCCCAGTTTCACCTACTACTCAGAAGAGAAAAGAAAAAGAAAAAAAAAAAAAAGGGAGGGGAAGGGAGAAACGGAGGAGTGGCTGCTCAAATATTCAGCCACGGGCACCACACACACATTTTCCCATCTCTCCGTGCCTCTAAGTTGGCGAGGAAATCCACAGGAAAGAGATTTAGACTAGAGGCTACAGAGCCGCATGTAATGCTGCATGTGAAAGAAATTTAAAATCATCCACGTGCTAAAATTTTTAAAGAGAACCCAACAAAACATGTCAAGCTGACACTGAAGAACATAAAAATTCTTATACTGTCAGGGACAGTTTACAGCACTTTAGACGTTTAGAATCTTATCCATGTCACAGTACAGGTCATCGACAGGGCATCAAATTCATCCTTCAGCATGACAGCGAGCCCAAACATACTGAACTGTCCTCATATAAGAGAAATAGATGGTAGGCCCCCCCACAGAGTCAGTCTGAGATTACAGACACGGAGCCTAAATCCACAGATGTGGGGAGGCAGACACCCTCTCTACCTTTAAGGCTAGGCTTAAAACTTTCCTTTTTGATAAAGCTTATAGTTAGAGTTGG
>JAUMHL010000015.1:1494821-1508753 GCA_032362345.1 Sandelia bainsii
AAAACTGTCAGACAATATATTTTTCATAGCAGAGTATTTATATATGCCTTAAAATGTGAGTGGAGTGGGTCTTTAAAAGTTAGAATCACCTTGTCTTAAAAAAAACACACATTCTGGGCATCTAAGCTTCATTTACTATCATGTCAAGCCAAAAATACCCAATGAAAACATCCCAAGGTTTGATTTAAAGCTCAGAAACAGAGCCAAGACGTGTTGATGAATCCGGGTGTTGAGTTTTAATTTACAGCAGTGTTTCCAAGGGCACCCATTCTTCTACAGAAACCCTGAAAGCTTTGCTTCCTTTTCCTTAAATCCACAAACCTTTAAGGGTTTTGCAAGGCTGTTGGGAAGCCTTTTCGTTGTATTATTATTAGAATACTGCGACACTAATATGATAACAAGCTGATCTAACAGGAAACAGAAGCAGGAAGCACAGAACAAACATCATCCTTATTTAATGACAGCATTTTATCTCTGTGTTCCTTTAACAGTTATTTGGTCCTGCACAATTAACACTAAAAAAACACAACAAAGTCTGATATCTGCTTTAAAACTACCAGGTTGGAAAGAGGTGGATGTGCAAACCATATGACAGTCTTATCACTTCCACACAAAATAAAAGGTCACAAACACAATCACAGTCTCATATCGCCACACTTCCAGTCACATTTACAGCCATGCTCCGTCTCACATGCACACTTTCGTCTCACACAGTCACAGTTTTTCCTCTGACACTTTCTGGTCTGAAACCACAGGCACCACAAATAGCTATCACCACCTCTCTGCCTCTGTGCCTCTCAGCTGCAGCAGCTTATTACATGTTGTTAAACTCAACCAACCAGCTGTCTGGACTCTGGAGCTCACTGCTCTTAGTTACAACCCAAAAAAATACAACGATGACCAGAGCAGGGCTGAAATTAATGTTAGTTGTTATTGTCGATACACTGATGAGATGAAACAATTAGTTGATTAATCTTTTAGTCAGCTATGGATTAGAGGGTAGAGCGGGTTTGTGGACCCCCTGCTCCTACAGTCCAATTTGAATGTAGTATGTGTAACATCTTGTCTTTGCCAAACGTTTATCAGCCATATTTTTGATACGCATGTGTCACACAACACATCCAATCAATCAATCTGTCTACACTGCCCTAGTCTATATTTTGGGTCTGCATGGGTAAAATCCTCCACAGAAATAAACAATCTAGCTTCTCAATGCTAGTACCACACATATACTCATAGAGCTGGTTTTACAATATGTAACCAACACGTTCTTTCAACTTTTTTTTTAACCATGTTTTCACAATCAAACAGATAAAACAGAAATATACAGTATCTTACGAACTGTTAGCCATATTGTTGTTGCATCTTTGAACAGTTTCTTTGTTATTTACTTGTGTTCCTCTTTGTAAACAAAGAGCTTTCAGTAAGCGAGTGTTCTGCCAAATGACTAAATGTAAACGTCTTTCAGCAAAAAATTATTCTGGGATGATTTAAGTAGTGTTTAAGCAAAAAGGCCAATAATTCATTGGATTATACTTTTAATGTGGACTGTTGTTGTATTCTACGATGGTAAAGTGGTTATGTTTGAGGTTGGAGTGTCAAAATAGTTATTAACATTTAAATGTATGACCACTTACTCTGGAAAAGTGTAACTTTTTAAAACAATTTTCTAACACACGCCAAGCAATTAATCAAGATATATTTGGCATATTCATTAACATTGAAAATAATAGTCAGGTACTCTATTTTTTTCTTGACGATCAATTAATCATTTCGCCTTTAAAATGCCAACGGCTGGCAAAAAAAATGACCCCAATGTCCCCAAGATGTCTTTGAAATGTTAGGTTTGTACAACCAAGAGCCCAAAACTGAGAGAAGTGCCACATCTGACATAGAACCAGATAGTCTTTGACATTTCCATTCATTTTCATTCACTGGATGACTTTCATCTTTTCACCATGAGCTTGGTTTACTTTCAGTGCGGTTATGATATGATGCTACAGACGACTATCCAAACGGCAGTATAGCATAAGTTTTCTTCATCCTGATCATGCTGAAACTCTGAGCCTCAGACCAAACAGTCATTTGTTTCTGTGGCCATTTTACCAGGGAGAGAAACACTTTTAAATGGGACAAGGTGAAGGGGGAGGAATGCGGTAATATTTTGACTTCCACCCCCATTAATGTGACAAGTGTCTGGTAGAAGAACAACAATAATATAATAGTGATGTTTTAATGATTTCCATAGGGAGTTTCTTTCCTCCTCCACTGCTCAGAGGTCAGACAGAGCAGCAGCTGTGGAGCTTGCAGAAATTCAGGATCTAACTTTAGTAGATGTTGGCAGGGTGGATCTCTGCAGACAGAGGGGTTTGAACCCAGTTTTTCCACTGCGGGAGGGTCCTAATTACTTAAAACGCTCTACATTTGCTGTATGACCGCACCCTCTGAGATATAAACTAAAATATGTTATACAGGCAGATTAAACCCCTAACAAGGCAACCAGGCTGAATATGAAGACTACCTAAGCCTCTGTGTCAGTTCCTAAGGAAACAACCTGAAAGGTCTCATCAAGTTGTAAAAGCTGTCTGGGTATGAAACACCTGGAGCAGGCTTTGAAAAAACGGACAAAGATGTTTTTTCAGCGTCTGTTGAGAAATGATATTTCAGAAAAAAAAGAAGGGAAGAGAAAAGCTGTTAAATCCACCCAACAGACCGTCTGGACTTAGAGGGTTTCACAGCACTGGCCATGAAATCTCCGATACACTGCTGTCAAATGGCAGGCATCCGCCCACACATGCACATCCACACAAAATACAGTGCCGGGATTAATCCTAAATTTGGTTGGCAGCCACCAACGGGCTCATGTAGATCCAGCTGAATATCAAAACATATTCGTAAGGGATTTTCAGGACAGGAATTAACAGCCCCAGAACGAAAAAGAGCTCAGACACAAACAGAACTGAACACTTAGTCACTGAATACTACCACACAGGAAATACCTCCATTTACTGTACATACTATACATTTGCTGCACATAAGGCTTCAGATGGAGGATGAGGAGGTGGAAGGAGGAGAAGAAAAAAGAGAGTAAGATTATAAGATGTGTTCTCCGTTTTCTGTGGATGTGATTTTTATGCAAACAGCTGAGGGGCTCCTATATTCGTTTAGCTGCAGTGGGAACGATTACAAAACAACTGTCCTAAAAACAAGATCTAAAAACCTTAAAGTAACATTTTCTAACTTTCAAAATTACTAGAACTGATCCTGATTTGAGCACACAACACAAAAACTGACAGTGAACACACAAGCAGCAGCAGCAGCAGAAATTCAACAGGAAACATCATGTCAGCCGATATCTTACAGAATCTGACTGGAGGGGAAAGTTACTTTGAGGTCACTTCTGCTTTTTAGAGCTCATTCAGAGGAACTAAACATGGAAAGGAGTACTGGACCGTGTGTAAATACATTATGCAACAAACTCATAAAATATTGAATATGTTTAAAATATTCATGTCAGTGGTCAGAAGGAAGTTCGGGAAGCTGCTTGGGTCTCTAACAAGCAGAGGAGAAGCTTCATGCCTTGTATGGACATATGTGCAGATCAGGACATTAAAAACTGGCTGGGTTAGGGATTCGAATCTCACTGGAGTCACCCATAAACAAAATAAACACCCTGAAAATCCTCAGAGACACTCTGGATGAAGTGTCCGCCACACAGCGTATAAATATCTATCAGACTGAACTATGACTTCACTGAGGAATCTCTCACTCTTCGGTAGAGGCCTTCTTCACGACAGCTGGGCAGGAAGCCAGGCGCATACCCAGTGTGCACTAGAGGCTTGCGTCACTTGGAGACACACATGTCCGAACAGGCCAAGTGTCTTATTTTAAACCTTTATTTAACCAGATTAGGCCACTGACTGTGTCTGCTCTTCTGATTTCTGCAGTTGCTTAATTGAGCAGTTTCCAGGGAGTTGATAGCAGTGAGGTGCCTTGCTCAGGGGCATTTCAACAGAAGTTTGTGACGTAGAGGAAATTATCTTCCATATTTCCAACACACGTTTCACATAATATTGAAGCAAACCAGTTATGCTTGTTGACGTGTTTTCCCCCAGAATTCAAAAGGTTTTGGCCAAACTGGCTCATACTGTTGCTTTCAGCTGTAGTTATGCTGAACACTTTTCCATTATTGATAAATCTGCCAAACATTTATTTTGATTAAATAATTAAAGCAGAAATGATCAATCATCAATTCACCTAGTGACAGGTAAATAACTGGGGAAGAGATGAAAATTGTGAAAAATGCTTAAACTTTCAAGTTACAACCAAACAATTAATGTAACTGATGAATCAAAACAATATGTAATCACAAAATTACTCATAATAGGGGTGTAACAGTTCTGCAACCAAGACCGAAACGGCAACACGCACATCCACAGTCTTGTGTTGTGGCTCGGGAAGACGGAGCCGCAACCCTCCTCCCCCACCACCAGCCTGTTGGAGACATCCCACCTTTCTCGCAGTGGAATCTCTCACATATGAATATTTCCTGAAGTCTCCAAATTTGATACAATATCCCAGAAATCTGATAGTTCTTGAGTTAAGAGTCTTGCCTTTGTGCTGAGGTAACGTTATGTGGAGAGTAGCGTTAGCGGTCTATCAGCTGCTGTTCCCATGTGCCACGTTCAGGGAGAGTACAGAGTGTAGGTCCTCTGTGTTTCAAAAGGCCTAAATTATGATTTTTTGAAGTCCTAAAATTAATGGTTTTGTCTAACTATATGATGTCAAAAAACACAATGGCAAGAATCTGACTACATCTCAAGGTAGTATTGTTTTTTTGTTTTTTTTCAATTAATGATCCAAAACCAGAAGATGTTTATTTTTCAATGAGAACAATAACATAAAAAAGATAACTCAAAGATGCTTCAGCAGACACCTCTGAGCACCGTTGTTCTTAAACGTTATTGCTGCTGCCATCCCACTTTCTCTTCTTCTTTCTTGTGCATGGTTAAATAATGAATGTCTCGCACTCGTGTAAATCTCTACTAACCAGTTTTTTTGATCTCTGTAATCTTTTACCATCTTATATTGTCATCATCCCAGCAGTCCTCTGGAAGCACATCAAAAGCTGAGCCAATAAAGCACATTGACTTGTATTGACTGGCAGCCTGGCAGACAGGCTGATAGACCAAACAATACATGTTTGGCGAGTGACATCAGAGGCCACAAGTGAACCTCCTTAGAATTTAGATTTATGTCCTTAAGTCACCCCCAATCCCTCCTTCTCCAACTCAATTTCTGATCTGTATATACATTGGCAGCACATTCACAGCAAATAAAGGGTTTGCATGTAAAAAACTAATAAGCTTGACCTAAAAGGAGTTATGAAATACCAGCCCGAGGGCCTGGTTTCACCTGAAAGAAAAAGGGAACAAAAACAAGAAACAGAGATATATCACAGAGATGGAGAGAGAAAGAGAAACACATGACTCACCCGTACGCTCAATGTAGTCAACACATTTCTCGATAAACAGTGGGATGGGCCGATCTGGGGTCACCAGATTCTGCAGGGGAACGCCAAAGTAGTTGCTCTCCCAAGTTCTTCGGGTTGGGGGGTACAGAGGCTTGGGGGGCTTGGTGGATTTTGCCTAAAAGGGGCAAATGGGGTGATAAAAAGAGGGATGAGATGGTATGAACCAAGTCAAAGATGAGCGAGAGTGAAATAGGGAAGACCAGAAAGGAAGTAAGGAAGAAAGAGACAAAAAAATGACAAATGGATGGTGACAAAGAGGAATGGAAAGGAGGAAAATTTAGGAAAGAGAGAGGGATGAATGACCAAGAGGGAAGGAAACAAAAGGTAAAAGTGAAGAAAACAGGAAAGCAATTTTAAAGACAAGATTGAAAGGCAGGAAAAGAGGAAAGGAGCCAAATGGGATGATTGGAGAAAGAAAAATAAGAAACAAAAAGGGAGACAGGGGAAAGTTAAGCAAAAATAAGTTTTAGAGAGAAAATGAAGAGCATGAGCAGATTGAAAGAAGAAGGCAATTGAGAAAAAGACACAAGGGAGAGCAGAGACGGAGGAGGAGAGAGGTTGAAGAGGAGGCAGAACATATCAGAGGAGAGGAGGAGGAGGGCAATCGGGGAATAGATCAGAAAGAAAGTCGGTGGGATGACGGGAGAAAGCAGAGGGAGGTTCACGCGGAGGAAGACAAGAAGAAAGAAGACAACAACAGACAAAACCGTTATTCAAGACTGAAGCTGGGACAAGTAACGAGGTGCTGAGGTGGCTTTGATTTCCCACACTCCTCTGCTCTTCAAAGTGTTGTCATGCCTACAGCTTTCGGGCTGCTCTCTAATTGGCCAGGACAGCGACTAAACACCTTCCATTTTGTACCTTCTGGTTCTCCTCTCGCTCTCCTCTCTGATTATCAAAGACAGTTTCAATGTTCCAACAATGCCCTGCATTCATGACGCCCATGTAGCGCCAGCGGCTGTTTTCTCTACTGATTTGCACACTATTATCTGATTCGTGCCAGCGTGCTCGCTCGCATGCATGTACACGTTTGTCAAAGTCCAACAGCATGTTGTACAGGGGAATCTGACGAATCATCGTGATGTGATTATTTTGCTGAAACAGCAGCAAAACCAACAGACAGATATTTTTTTGTATTATATTTTTTACATGGCTACAAACTTTTTTAATTAAAAGTAGATGCTGCTGCAGTTATTTAAAAATGCCTGATTTGATTGATTAAATACAAAACAGAAAAAGTTTTTATTGCTATTATATATTTCAGCCTAATATGCATCTTGAATGCAAATACACCTGTATTAGTTTGTTAGGAATAAGTATACTGGTGTATAACTGGGCTCATATGCAGAAGAATAGATGCACTGTATTCTGATATGTGCTTTGAAACAAATGCACTAGCTTCTATAGCTCAGCAGCCTCAGACAAGCCTTCAGAGAGATGCTGTGCAGCATGAGACGGCATCTCTGCTCTGAGACAGAGAACTAATGTCTTTAACGGTGCATCTTTTATAAAGCATTTTTATTGGCTGTCTGGGGCCTGTAAGGTGTGGATGCTCATAAAACATTTCAGCACTGGGGCCCGATCAATCAATTATCAAATTAGTTTACTCTCAATATGAGCCCCGAGCCTATTAAAAACCAAAATCTGCTCATATCTCACACCCACACACATCTGCTCAAACATTACCACACACAATCTCTTCTACTGACTGAGTTTCTTTCAGTCACTCAGGGAAAAAAAACACAAAAGAAATCTTAGCTCGGTTAGTCTTAAGACTAAAACATCTTTGTTGACTTACTTCTTTCTGTCTTTTGCTGTTCTTTGAAGCACTTTCAAAATGTTAAACACTGAAGAAGAAAAAATCTAGAATATGACAGGTGAGACTCACCTTTTTCGGTTCCTTCGGCATCTTGGGTGTCTTCTTCTTCTTCATCTTCTTGTCCTCCTGCTCAGGATCAGAGGTGATGGCAGGGTTATCTATCCCACCTTTCCAGGGGTCAGCAGGGGAAAGCAGTGGGTCCTCCTCACTGCCCCTGTGGGCTCTTCCCTTTTTCTTTTTCTGCATAGCAGGTCCAGTTTCCTCCCCATCGCTGTCTGAGTGGGATCGTCTTGTGTAGGCTTTTGTCTTGCTGAACAGGATTTTCGAACGATGTTTGTATTTCGATGGCCGTCGTCCAGTCTGATACTTCCTGTCAAATCCATTCTCTTCCTCTCCTCCTCCATGGAGACCATGTAACCCTCCGAAGGAGTTTCTTATTTTGACCAGACGGCTGTGTGTGTCATCAGGTACAGCATATATGTCATCATTGTGGAGGCCCCTGGACCTTAGCAAGGTGTCCACAGGGTCTGCATAGTTGTCTGATGCCTCCACATCTTCAGTATGTGCCAATGGGCCACGCTGCATCCTACGATTACTTCGCATGCCAGCCTCAATGGTTTTGAGCAGGTTCGGATCCAGCTTTTTGACGTTAGGCTTGGGGAGCACTGGTTTGGGCCGAACAGGTGGAGGCACTTTGTGGTTGCGTTCATGGTCGCCAATGGGTGTGCTATGGACTGGGTACTCATTGCCTTCTAGGTCAATCCGGTACTTGGCCCGCTCGCTGGGTGTAGGGAGAAGTTGAACATCATCCCCTATTGGACTATAAGGTGGGGGGGCCTCGTTATCATCATCGGATTCTGGGTAATAAGTGTTATAGGCTGAGGAGTGGCTACGGGGTGAGGCGGGGAACACGTCTTCACTGGCACCAGTAGTGCACTCACGTGATGAGCTGTCAAACACTACAGAGCTCTCAATGCTCGCTTTCTTCTCCAGCACTTCATTGAAGAAGGGTGTGAAAACCTCCGTCTGCCGATGATACTGTGACAGTGAGTAGAGTGCTGTAAACTTGGCGGCAATCTCTGTGGCTATGTGCTCCCCCTCCGTCATCAACTCCTTTATGGCATCATTCTCAAAGAAGTCTGCCTGGCTGTCTGTGATCGCCACCATCTGGACAGGGATAACATCCTGAACTTCAGCCAAGAATGCCCGTAGGGTTGCCATTGAAGCCTTGCGTTTTGCAGAGTAGACCAAAATGTAGCCATGCACCATTTCATCTTTACGGACACCAATAGCAGAGTGGTATGACAGGACAGTGACCTGGATCCTCCTTCTGCTGTCCCCAATAATCTTGTCCAGTATGAGCGTATTGCTCTGGCCTGGAGGCCCTGCACTACAGCAATGTGAGTCGAGAAAAGGCGAGAGGATGAGGTCAACGCTGAAAGGATCCCAACACATGGCGCACATGACTATCCTAAGGTCTGTCTCGGACATGTCTTTGATACAGGGCGGAGGGGCAAAGACATCAAAGTTATGCTTTAGTCCCTCCAGCACAGCTCGGAGACCCTGCTTAATTTGGAACTCAGTGAATTTACGTGGAAAGGCACCAGATGGAATGTCTACAAAGGTGCACTGCAACTTGTTGGCCAGCTGTTGGCCCTGGTGTCTCAGGATAGGAATGTTTTTGCAAACATTGTCCCTCTGATTTGCCAGGATGAGAATGAACGGCAGTGGTTGAGCAAATCTGTCTCTCCTGCTCTGTGCTATCTCTGCTCTGATCCTTCCTATGCAATCTCCAATAGAGTTGAGGGACTCTATAGAGTTGAAAACACAAAAGCAACCATGTGGCTTGAAAGCGTTGTCCCACGTATGGCTGTAGAGCAGTGTGGAGTTGACGTCCACAGGAAGAAGCTCCAGTTCATAAATCTTACCATCCAAGGTGTACTCATCATCTGTGGACTGAGCTCGGATCTCGTTGGCTAGTTCCTGTGAGAGACCCTCCTTTCCCAGCAGGCAGAGATTGACCTTATCAATGTTGGCACTGTTATAGTAGAGATTAGAGCGTCCATGGTCAAGCTGCACCAGCCTGTTTGCTAAAACCTGCTCCACTTTCAGATCCACACAATTCTGCCCACTCAGACACGTCTCCTTAGTAGGATGGTAAACAAACCCAATGTGTTTGAGGAGAAGCGACTCTCTATCTGGGGCAAGCTTCTGCAGCGCTCTGTATCTGGGTTCCTCATTCAGCACACTGTGAATTTCACTCATCTTGTCACAGCTGGGGGTGGCATTGAGATCCAAGTCGTAGAATAGCTCTGCATGCTCAAAAAGCATTTCCTGAAAATCCTCTTTGGCCCTTTCAACTATTTCCTGCTGGTGTCTACAGTAAACATCCCTTCTATCTGATTCTGTAATGTACTTGTAGGCCTCGTCCTCCATGACAAAGCACATGACTTCCTCCCAGGGCTGCCCCGCACTGATAAAATGAACCCTCTCTAGTGTTTTCTTGAACCTCTCTTTCATCTCCATCCTCCTCTTCTCTGACAGCAGATGCTGGACGTGGTTGTAGTAAATTCTCTCAGCTTCGGGGGTATCAAGGAGGTCAAAGGGTATCCTGCGATCACTGTTGTCAATGTGATCCGTCTCATCCCATGGTGTTTGTTCCAGAACAAGAAACCAGTACTGAAAGTCAGGCCGGTTCCGGATCACACTCTGTGCCTCAGGCCATGTGAGATGTTCAACCTCTTCTAGGTTATTAAGGAGGTTGTTGAGGGTTTTCGGTAGTGTTGTCAGGTACTCTTCCCTCCTTCTCTTAATGTGTTCCTGCTTGAGCTGTGCAATGTGCTTTGTGAACATGTGTCGTGCTTTCTTGGACCCCTCTAATGTGATAAACTCATCATAGTCAGGTTGGCCCTTCATATTATTGATAACTGTTTTCCATGTGGTATGGTAGTCTCTCACGGTGTGCACTATTAATTTCTCAAATCTATCTGTTACTGATGCCACAAGCTGCCGTTGGATTTTATAGGCTTCCAGGTATGGCACAGTTTTTGACTTTCCCCTTGTTTTATCCAGCTGCTGGATGAGGGCGTTGAAGCAGAGCTCCACATTGACATTAGCGCGTGCTGACGTCTCAATTAGCATCAGGTTCTTCTTGCTGGCAACAAAAGCCTGCAGGTCCCTCAGGTGTTGGTCCACACACTCATCACATTTTGTGGCAGCAACAACAATAGGCTTCTTTGACTTAACAATTTGGGAATAGAGGCTGTTGACAAACTTCATTTGGTCATCAAACTTCCTATTGCAACCCTTGCTAACGTCAATGCAGAGCACAAAGCTGTCAATGTTTAGCTTACCATCAGGCATCTGTTTCTGGTCAAAGTCCTGCTCCAAGCCCAGCTGGTCCGTGCAGATGTACATAAGCTTCTCTGCTGACTGAAGCTTGGTTGCTGCCGCCCGTTTTGTGTACGGCTGCAGGTTTGTACTCCGATGCGGAAGAAACGTCTGGTCATCAATGAACTCTGTCTGTTCAATGACTTGGATTTTACAATCCAGCCCATCGTCCCCTCGATGGGCCACCTCTCCCCAGTACAGAAAGTGGTCATTGTTAACCACGCGGCCACCAAAGTCTATTGTGCTCAACACTGAGGTGTGCTCTGAATAGTAGCTGTCTGCATCAGGACGCATATATCGATTACATAGGCAGGACTTGCCCACGCCACAATTACCCTTCTCTTTCTCCGTCCCCGAGAGGCCAACCACACTGACGGCGAATGTCGGTGGGCGTGCATCCTTGTTCTTGGCCATTATATCCCCCCGCTCATCGCTGACTTTGTCACTTCCAGGAAAAAAGGTCAAGATATCATTCCAGTTCTGCTCGTCAGTAGTACAGAGGCACTTTCATTCTGATTCTCCTGTGGTAGTGATGAATCCCCCTCCAACTCTGTATCTCTCTCAGTTTCTATCCTGGGGCTTCTCTAAGCTGGGATAGAGCAGCCAGTCTCCTTTTATCACCTGCCTGCAAGATATGGAATGCACAATTAGAAAAAGATAAAGGCAAAACAAACAAAAACATATTTGCACTGAGCTGTCCTCAGAGCACCTCAGCGTCCTTATCGCAAATAATATAATTAGCTTTTTGTTTCTCTCTTCCTCTGGGACACACGTCAATATGCATGCACGGTGTAGTTATTTAAAACAACAAATCAGACGTGTTAATCTGGCATTACATGGAGTTATCAGAAAATTACAAAAGTACACATTATCATTCTTGTGCAGGACAAAATAATCCATACTAAACTGTAAAAAAATACTTTAAATGCATTTGATTGACTTTTCATGTATTAGCAATTAAGTATTCTGGTTTTGAAGATCTACAATAAAAGGTTTGTAGTGTAAAAATGTGATGAAAAAGGCTGCTGCATTTTTTAAAATCCAAGTAAAAAGGGTTTAAAAATGCAATACCAAAATGTCCTTCTGAGAAGACAAAACCCAAAAGTGCGACAGTACAACTTATATAAGAGAAATGAAGAGTAATTCAATCATGGATCGTGCTCTGCAATGTCACTTCTCCACTCGCAGAGAAAAAGAAGTGCTTTCAACCAATTTGTGCCGAGGCAGGATAAAAATGGCATGCAACTCAAGCCCTTTGACAGCCACTGACCTAGAAATAATTTGCTTCTCTGTGAGAATGAAACAGAGAAAATAAATCAGTTCATAGATTTGTTATCATCAGCACAGCCTACGGCTACACGATTAGGGCTAAATGCATAATCCTGATCATTTCGCTGGTGGTTCTCGTAACATATTTTTCCTGATGTTCAGGTCACAGTCATTAATTCTGATTAGCAGTGTTGATTATTTGCAGGACTAAATTACTGCACTGCCTGCACCTTGTCTATTCGACATTAGCCAGGTGAAATACAATGTTTCACTACTGATAATACCACATTATACTAAAACGCCTACATCTGGTTGACTGTGCGATCTTTCCGTCAGTATTATCTGGTACTGCCACAGTCACATAAGCCTGAACCCTACCATGACCTAACTGGAGGCTGATAACTGATAACTGCAGAGAGAATTGCTGTCATTGTTGTGTTTTACAGAACGATGGCAATCAGCCAGTGAATTTGCCTGTGTGAGCTGGAAGTGCTGGCTGCAGCACAACCGCATGCTGAGCCTGAGAAAATGCTCCAGAGTAGCAATCCAGTCCACTGAGACGAAGCAACGAGGTTTACCCTGACTGTTTATAGAGGCCAAGGTGATGATGTCACCTGTGCAGGGAGGGAGGGCGGTGCAGGGAAATAGACACATTAAGCTCAGCAGATCTACAGCAACATTAAAAGACAAACAACGCTTATGGAAAGTGGTTAGGAAGTCTAAAAATTAGGATAGGCATGAGACACTGAGGGAAATTTGCTCAATTACCTGTGGAAGGTTTCTCTTAATTGTCCAATCACCTGACATAAGTTACAGCTTGATCACCTCCAATCATAAACTACTTGCCCTTCAAACACACCCATGATATAAGATGATGTCAGAAAGCAAACAGACCAGCAGGTCCTTCAGGTTAGTAAATCTAACCACCAGTCTCTACAATAGCTACTGTGCTGTTACATGTGCCACACCTGACTGTAGCAGGCAGGCAAAGCTGATGAACAGGTGAAGCCCTGCACATAAACACAGAGGTAGCACAAATGCCCACTAGCAAAGTATTCACACCTCAAGGTCTAAAGCTAACAAGTATTAATCAAGCAGTCATCATTTTGCTCATTTACTAATTACTGACTTCAAAACGTCACTTCTTTATATCGGTGACACAGCAATCAGGAAACACGTGGAGTCTTTACTTGGCTACTGAATAAAACCACCAATTACAAAAATGTGGACTCCATTAATTTCCTGTTGATCGACTAACCAAACCATTATTAGAGGCTGGCATTCCTAGCATGATTCCTATCCAAACCACAGTGTTTGAGAAGATCAGTCACCCAAATCAACACATCTGTGTTGCATCTCTGACAGCCAATATCAAAGGCTATATTCACTCTGCTGTCAACACACATTGTCAACATTTATTCATCAGTTTTATATTAACATAGATGAGGTGAGAACAAGCAGCAGTGCAAGCCAGTGGGCTGTATACTGTAAACACCTGGACAAAGTCTGTGAATGCCTTATTACTGCAGACAGCCAGTGCTCCAGCTCAAACTGCATTTGTGATGCACAAATAGCTAAAAGTAGCCTTGTGCATCATAATTAGTCTATTCACTGTGAGGCTGCAGGGGGGATTAAGGTATCACTTGGCAAGCTGTTTTTAGAGATGACTAAATGCTGTTAAGCCCTGAAACACAGAGAACACACTGCCAAGGATGGTAAACCTTTTTAAAGTTGAATCCAGCTGGATATTTAGGTTAAAATAAGCTTGTTTTTTTTGCCGTCCAAATCAAAAGCAGGCCTCCAACTGAGAAGTGCATCCCATCTACTTTTAAATGAGGTGCCACTGACTAATTATGTTTTCTCCAAAAGGAATTCTGATCTCAGGTGCACAGCCTGGGGGGGGGGGGGGGGGGGGGGGCCG
>JAUMHL010000015.1:1508763-1556357 GCA_032362345.1 Sandelia bainsii
TCTCAGGTGCACAGAATCCCCCCCCCCCCCCCCCCACACACACACAGGAAAAGATTAATCCCAAAAAAAATTAATGAGCGAAATCCAAACTGCTTCCTAAAAAAGCAAAGAATGAGCTCTCCAGACAGAGAAAAATAGCCTCCATTAACATTGCATTACTTTCGTTCCGTCCTCTTAGAATAACACACCGACTATGAATGACCAGATGAGGCTGTGACAGAATACTGATTGCACCTCACAGGATTTTTGGGGGTACTTGCTTTCAGTTTCAAGTCTCTGCCATTTTATGCTGCCAAGTTGCACGCAATGCAGTTTTTAATTTCAGCTACCTCAACATGAGAGGAACTACAGTGAAAAGACAAAACAACATGACTTGGGAAACTACTAAAATCCCCTAAAACACTGATCTCAAAACAGATGCAAATTCCAACCATTTCCAGTAGAAATAGTCAGCCTACTTCAGATGTTATTTGACTGGATTTAGAATTTATTTGTCTTAACTGGGCTTCTTTCCATCTTCCAATCATCTAAGGGCACCATATTATTTCATTCACTATGCAACTGCTTAACAAAACATCTTTGTTACTGCCAATTAAAATAAACCTTTGATTACATCAACAAATATGTGAAAGGCACCAGACTGGTGCTTCTTGTAAAACGATTTCCTTTCGAGAACTTTGGATGTATCGAAAGACAATCCAAGCTCATTTTAAAACAATGTCGTCTTCTTCCAGAGTCAAGTCCAGACCTGAATCTGAGCTGTCACTCATCTGACTTTCCTCTTTTCCAAAGTGTTGATGATGTAAGAACAACAGTTTACAGGGCAACTGGGATGATCAACCCTATGATCACTCCCAGGGCTTGTCAGTACCAATGCCTTTATGCAATTTGTACACACTGATACTAATATCAAATATATCCCACTTTATTAGCATATCAGCAAAACTAATGTGCATCTTTAAGACCAGTATGGCCTTAAAGCAGATGCGAGAGGAAGGATTATCAGGCATGAAATAAATGTATGCATTATGTATGTAGGGTTTGTCTGCAGGCTACAGCAACGGGCATAACTTAACTTTCATAACCAAAGTGCTGGATTTTACACATTCTAATACAAAATCATCAATATTTCAAAATGTTCTACTGTGACACCATGAAAACAGTGCCAGCATTTTGTTACTAAGCATTTACAAATAAATATTACTAAGCTGATCAAGAGCTTTGCTTTAAAAACAGTCGATTTAAGTGAAAAGACTGGTGAGAGCAGCCCTTAACAGACTGACTGTGATGATAATAATAATGGACACTGAGCCCAGCTGAATCATTATCCAGGAGTGGAAACAACAAAGACACCAATTTATACTTTCAGCACAAATAGGTGCCACTAATCACTGATGCTTTTACCCATCTTTATCACTAAGCACTGGGGGTATTTTTCATACTGGGAGTACACTGCGCTGACTGGAAAAGGCTGAAGATAAACTACCAAAGTGGCTCATTAGATAAAAACCGGACTAACCCTTTAGTGAGAGTTTGGGGGGGAAAGGGCAAAGTGAGCTGCAGGAGTGTGAGTCGATGCAAATGGCATGCAGAGCTGCAGCAGCAGCAGGACAAGCCCACTGACCTGCAGGACTGACCGATGCTGAACACACAATAACTAAAATAAAAGTTTAAAAAGCAGCTTCTGATCACAGCTGAGACATTGTGGGGTGAAAACACTGTGGTTAATGTCGGGACAAATCCAATAATCTTCCCAGTGGCTCTCCTGGATGGATGTGACCCTCCATCCATCCCCTCATGCTAACGTTAGTGATTAGCAGGACATTCACGCAGAAAACTGGAAACTTCCAAAATAACTCAGGAAAAAACTGAAATAACAGATAAAAGCTCACTGTGTGGATGATCTGGTTGAACTTAGACGACAGTTATTTCGTTAAGATTCACATTTTATTGTTATTACTAAAGTAATTCTGGAAGATTTTCCCCGTTCAGACACATTTGTTAGGTTGTTATGAAGCAAAGTGAAAAGGGTGGATGTCTTGTACAACATTAAAGTCTATGAAACAGAAGCACAGCCGAGGAATGAGGGAGTTTTATGGGAGTTAACGTTGCGGTAAATGAGTTAGTTAAACCCGAATTAAAACCAACAGACGTTGATGTTAATGCGTCAAAGCACCGTGGTTCATTCGCAGCCACAGCGTTTGAAACGGTGGTTATTAGCTAATTTCTCCCGGGGACAGATGAAAGATGAAACCCAGCTCGGCCTGGCTTGGCCCAGATTCTCCAGGAGAGAAAAAACCCACCTTTCCAAGTCCGATTAGCTAACATTAGCCGAGCTGTGTTAGCCTAGCATGCCGAGAGGGTGAGGGAAGGAGAGCTAGCCAGCTAGCTAGCGTTAGCAACACCAAATCCAGTCAAACGTTGGGAAGAAAGCGGCTTAAAATCACAGCACGGACCGATTTAACAGCCTGGATTCACGTCCCGACACGGCTTCACTCACCCACAGATAGCACAGTCCTGTGGGCAGGTTTCGGCCACGGAAAAGAGGGCTAGCTAAGCTAATGAAGTCCCAATCCCAGTCCAAATACATTCCCCTACCCACCTAATAACATGGTCGCTCCCACATCCACATACCACGGAGAAGAGGAGAAAGCATTCCCACGTTAAAAAGGCAGAAAACTCCTCTTTACAATCCACAGTCTGCGTCCGTCAGAGTCCTCCGACAGAACCTGGACTCGGGTTTAGGTGACGGTGTCCTCCCCTGTAGACCCACACGGCCGGTGAGCCTGTATTTTAGTGTATTTTGGTGGTGTTAGTGTGGTATGTGCTGTAAACTGAAACCTGCCTCTCTCTGCTCCCTCCCCTCTCAGCAGCACGGCCAGGCAGTAATGGCGACTCTCTCTCTCTCTCTCCTGCACTCCACCACTCTGATTCTATGTCGCTCTACCTTTCCATTCAATCCCCCTCTTTCTTTCTCTCTCTCTCTCTCATATTCAAACTTTGTGGTTTTTATGTAAAGTCGTTTTTACTGACATGCAAAATACCAGGCATGGGCGACAAATGCACCAGGCATACTGATATACAACCTTAACGTCACATACATACACAACATTAACGTGGCCTGGGGGCAAGAATTAGTTGTTGGGCCCCCATTGACCCCCAGTGTACATAACATATAGTTTCATTATTTCTCCAGGTACCGAAAGTTGTCAACATAGGGAATAGTTACGAATCAAACAACCACAAACACAAAATGAAAATGTCCATACGTAAAGTGATGGTAAAGAGGTGCAAAACAGCCTCATATGAAAAAATATTAAATAAAAACAAAACAAAAATATACCTTATAAGAGATGGCAAAAAACACAAGAAAATCTTAGTGTCAAAACACCAAAAAGAAGTTTGTCCCCAGGAGCCCATTGTCTCATAATCCACCAATGCATCTTGGTCATTTTATGACTAGAATCTGGAAGAATTCTTATTTTTTTTCAGAGCATGAGCCACTGAGCAGCAGTCCCAGAATAAACTGGAAATAATCTGAGGTCTTAATACATCCAAGTTTTAAAAGGGTGCTGTTCCCATCCAGTGACCCACCATCTATCCTTTTTCAGCCACTTATCCAAAGTCGGGTCACAGTGGTAGCAGGTTCAGTAAAGTTAAGCCCAGACGTCCCTCTCCTCAGCCTCTCCTCTTCTCCAGCTCCTCATTGGGGGATCCCAGGGTATTTCCAGGCCAGGTGAGATATATAATCTCTCCTCCCGGTTGGCCGTGTCCAGTTTCAAATCAGTAAACCTATTTGGAATGGAGTCATCTCACCCGGAGCAGGGAAACCGGGGGCCCCTTCTGGAGCCAGACCGGGGGGGGGGGGACTTGATGGCAAGCGCCTGGTGGCCGGGTGGACAAAAACATTTCATTAGTAAACAAATCTTATATGTATGTATAATAGAATATATTACAACATATTATATTTAACCATAAGACAGGTGAATAAGAGTTAAAAGGTGATGTTTTGTGTTGCAGATTCTTTTTTTCTTTCTCTTTCGTTCTCTTTGATCCTGTTTATATAAAATGTAGAATAACTGGTTCTTTTCCTCTCTTCTGTCTTTTTTCTGATTCATTTCAATAATCCTCTTTATTGGCATGGATGTTAGCCAAAGCATCTAAATACAAATTAAAGTCTATCTCTCTCGCTCTCTCTCTATCACTCTCTCGGTGATGTAATTATGCAGGGGATTATTTCTTCTGTGAAAATTGTTTAATTATGTATAATGTGCCTGGATAGAAAAACAGAAAATTTGCTCTACAGGGAGTGCAGGTGAAGGGATGCACTATATGTAGTCACCATAAAGAAACCTTGGATGCTGTGTTTTTTTCTACTTCTGAAATATAAACAGCTAAAACCATTTGTCACTTAGTCAATTACCCAATCAACAGGAAATGTATCTGTTTGAATTTGATTACTGGTTGGTTACTAGTGTTTTTCGTGTCGCACTGCTCACAAAAACACATTTGATTTCCCTTAATAAGCGAGCAACGCTGCAGTCAAAATATTGACTGTAATGAAAAGACGCTGGTAGATAATGGAGCCCGCAGTGAAAACCCTTCATTTATATTTCAGTTGTTCTGGGGTGGGATCAATATGGACTGCTGGTTCCAGTGAATCCCCTTGAGTGCAATGCAGTGTTAACGAGCCTCAGAGCTCGCAGACCTGCTACACAGTCAGTGGGGATGGGTCAGAAATCTAAAATTAACCCACTGTAATACTGAATTGAATCACACTGATGGTATTAAATATTGTAAAACCTGAGAATATTTTAAATCGCTGAAAAACTGACCATCTGAGTGAGATTAAAACCAACAAAAATATATATTGGAGATGTTGTGTTTCTGTGTCTGGTCAATTTAGGTTTTAGGCCGAGTGTAAACAAGGTGCAGAGCTTCACTGGAAACTGATCGTAAAATGTTTCTGTAAACTAAACATTGGTTATTAGCTTTTGGTTTTGGGTTCAGTCCATTGGAAATAAGGAGTGAGGGCTTCTTTCTATAGCTGCCATTTTGAACAAATGATCCAACCATCCCACAGGGACAAATCCATCAGAGAAGAGGAAACACAGAGAACAGGAGCAGGACAGAAACCCGAGTGCAACAAAGCTTCAAGACATTATAGCATTTTAAAATCTCTGCTCTGAAGGGTAGAAACAAACATGAACCAGGACAAAAGTAGTCATAGTAAAATGAGCTTATTTTGAACGTGTCGAACAAGGACACCAAAAGAAAGAGAAAATCACTCCAACCGGAGGAAAAGCCAAACTACAGATGTTGAGGGAACTACAGAACTGGAACTAGAGACTAAGCTGAACTAGATGAGAACATGAACACAATTAACTAAACCTACACAAGAGCAGAACCAAACTAACATGAGAAAACTAAACTGCATGGGAAACATGAACTGAGGCTATGTGGCTCGGACAGACAAGGAATAGGAAAACATGGCATGAAAGACAAAACCTAATCCTGGAACCAGAAGAAACAACCAGAAATACAAAAAGTCAGTCCACGAACCAACTTACAGAAAAGCTAAGACATGAAACAAAAGTCCAGGGAAGCACGAGCAGGGAAACAGACTAAGAGAAACTGAGAAACCAGTAAAACCAAAACCAAACAGCAGACGAGTCACAAATTAGAACAAAATGCAAATCAGTTGTCACAGTTCTGCTGTTAAGGACAAGTAAATTGAAGCGCTGTTCAGGTTCTGCTGGTACTGACTGGCCAACCAGATTCAATATCACATCACAAAAAAAGGACAATTACAACATTTACATTCACGTCTACCAAGGCAACACTCAAATGAAGTGCAAAGCAAGCAGAGTAGCAGAGTCAGGGAGCAGATAATGGACACAGTTTTACTAGTTCATCTGCATCGAGTAGGACAACCAAGAGTTTCAAGAAGGAGAACAATAGAAAAAACTTGAACCTGGCTCAACTGTTGTTGGACCAACAAATCATTATGTGGAAAAATACTCTGGTGGCCAGTCAAATATGCAAGCTCACATTCCTGCTAGACGATCGCCGGATTTCAACTATTTACCTCCCGACGTGCAGAAGATAAAATGAACGAAGCAGTGATTCCTCAATCCGTTCTGAAATATTTCAACTTTAATTAAAGGTTCAGTTACTCCAACTTGGATCATATTACATGTCTCACCAGCACCTGAAACAACACAGCCCCATGTGTTGTTTTAAAGCAGGGCTGCTGCTTTCTGGCCTGAATGTTCACTAAGACGTCATCACTCAAAAGACACATGAAGAGTTCATCATGAGGCCTGCAGTAAAAGCTTGTTTAGAATAAAGTAGATTAGATCATCTTAATAAATAAATAAAGCATTTTAATATTAAATTGCACTGCAGGAGGAATCTGAATCCATAGAGACTCAAATAAGGAACCATCCAGTGACCCATAAGGTTCAAGAAGCACATGCTAACATATCATGTACTTACATCAGTTTTTGACATGCACAAATGAAAGTTAATGTAGTTTTACGCAGACTCTATGTTGTTTAAGGGCTTTTTGGGAAATGTAGTAAAGCCACACAGAAGTAGAAGTTGCTGAGGAGGTTCACTTGTGTCTGCAGTGCAGTCAGCGACTGCCACAGGCGACCCCTGCTGCAGGCCGTGCACGATCAGCACCTCCGTATGGAATCTGCAGATTTTTCACTTTCTGTCAGCCTTTCATGTTTCACACCTTTCTGGTTTATAAAATCCTGACAGGGCGCATTCTTTGTTTTTATTTTTTTCTCAGCATGCACCCAGATCTCTCAGTTCTCGCCGAGTCTCAAAGTTTGTGGCGCTGAACAGTGCTGCCAAAGTCAGCATGAGAGACAAGTACAGCAGTGGATGGTTTCTCCAGGAAAGGCAGGATGTAACAGCAGCAGAGGATGTTACTAATTCCAGCAAGTGTAAGAGGAACAAAATACAGTTAGGTCCTCTGGAACAAGAAAGCTGCAGTAACACACAACAAATACAATATTTAAGACTTTCTCCTAATGTGTTTAGCTGAAGCAGTTGGAGGTTGGAAGTTGGAGAAAATGTTTTTAATACAGCAGCTCCATCCTAATACAGCTTATTCACATGTATATTGTGCAGAGATATAAATGGACATGTTAAACACTGTTAAACAGACACTCATCTCTATTCCTAACACAAAGGGGTGACAATGACACCCCGAGTATTCACCATCAAATCAAATCAAGTTTTATTTATATAGCAGTTTTGCACATTACAGATTTGTCTCCAGGGGCTTTACGATCTTTATAACAAGGACACCCTCTGTCCTTCGAAAATTTACCCCTTTGGTAAACAAGCAATTGCGCAATTACAGCGTCTACATAGTTGCTAAGGTTTGTGTGATTTCAATTGTGACCCTGTACACATCAACTACATCTGACAATCAGTGAATATGAACAGAACTAGAACTGCTGCACTGTCCATGTACAGCTGGCCCTGCTCACACTGGCATTATGAAAGCGTTAGCGAGGTATCTTGACTTATAATCAGATCTTTCTGCAGTTTTTGCAGCATACTGGGAAACAGCAGCACATGTGTTGGCTGAGTTTGACATGGGCAGAATTACTCATTTTAAACTGTGCTTAAAACAACGCTGTTAAAAGCTATGTAATAGAAGTCGATTAGTTCTGTTCCACCGCTGGTGAAATGCATATAGTGCAAACCGTACATAATGACTCCCACCAAGCACATTAACATTAGTCATTAGCATTGCAAATGTAACACTGAGGTGTAGAACAAAACACAGAAGGATTCTTGCAAAGTGACAGGTGCAATAAATGAATCCGAGAAGTAAACATGATCGCTTTTATTGGGTTGTGGAAAACAGTGGTGGTTTAGTTTGCAAACGCTACACTGAAAGAGAGATTGATGGTGACTTAACAATGTTTTAATTATGAACTGTTAACATGCATTTTAATGATGTTTATCATGTAAGATATGGTGCTAATATTTCCCAGATCTCTTCAAATCTGCTGTATGATTTCAAGTGACCTCCCAGTGTGGTCGTAAACAGTCTCCTTCATATATGATCTAATCATCTCATGTGAAAAATTAAATAAGAAGAAGAAGAGGAAGACTGTGTCTAACAATTCATTGATGAAAGCATCAATTTCACAGCTACAGCTATCAGGTTTCCAATGTTGTGTTCACCTTTACAAGTAAATTTTTTTTACTGCAAGTGGTGTGTAACTGAAAAAATACATTCACATTACAAATAATGCAAACCTTTACCTCAGCCAATACAAAGTCACACATAGCACTCAGTATAAAATATACACAATGGATCTGTCAGCGACACACGCTCGCAATAAATATAACTGTTTTCCTGATGTTTTTGGTGGCAGTCACAACATCTTGAAACGCTGAATCCCAGCATGCCACTACTCTGTCTGCTAGGTGATATTTCACAGATCAGCGCTGCATCTAAATCTAAGAACTGATTCATCTGCAGAGAAAACAAGGGAAAGTGAAAATTTTAGCTTTCAATAAATATAACATTCATCTGTTTAAGAAATACTGGACCCCATACGCCCATTCAGATTTACTCATTTATTTTGAACACTACTGATCCTCCAGGGAACATGAACCTGAAATTTGAATGAATGTGTTACTATAGAGACTTAGTGTGGAGTTATTTTTAACCACTTTATGTACTGAAAACTAGCTAATCCATAATAATACATCATATGTGTTTAACATTATTTTTTTATAACAATCTATGTCTGCAAAAAGGAACTAAAGCTGTAAAATAAATAAACAGCGGAGCAAAAAGTGCGATATTTTTCTCTGAATTGCAGTAGATGCTTTCACTCACATTTACATATGCTTGCAAATGATAAAAAAGAGTGAATACCAATATTTAGCATTAGAGAGTTTTCATTGTTCTACTGTGCAAAGGTCTTAGGCCACCATTAGATTAGTTCTTTTGTCAATGCTATTATGACCATATACAGTATATTTATTTTTTTTCCTCTCATTATTAGAATACAACTAGAAAATGCAGGAAATATGTAGACAGTATTAAAGAAACACCAAAATATTAGACGAAACAGCTTGTGTAGGCTAAAGTGACAAATATTGAGTCTGATCTCTGTAGAGTTTTTTTTTTGTTAATTTTATTAATACTTTCAACTGCCGAAATTGACTTTTATTGTGATCAGTTTCCTGGTTTATGTATTTTAATGCTCTTTTTTGTTGATATTGTGCAACCCTTAAATGTTTTTTATTCAGCCTTATTTTATTATTGTTATTATTACATTATCTATACAGTTGCCAGTTCAACACTCACATTTTTTAAAACTAAACAGTGTCACTCTCAAACACTTGCAGTGAGGTTTCCTCTGTAGTCGGTCAGGACGCTCTCGGTGTCACAGCTGAATTTGAAAATGTGCCTCTGTTCACTATGCAGGAGTTGTTTCTGACACCACTGAAGCTTGTGGAGGAATATGTGATCGAGTGCTGCCTCCACTGATGTGAAGAGGTCTTTCTGAAGTCAAGCAGCATCTCCTCTCTCTCCCCTCTCTGACTTTGAGAGTGAGAGAGTGAGAGAGAGAGAGAGAGAGAGACTGTTGCCCTTGCAGCAGCTCCAGAGCTGCGTCGCTTCATCTCACCGGGCTGACTCATCCTCGTTAGCGCGGGGCTGCTCTGCCATGGTGTCATCAGCAGATTTAATGACATGATTGCTCTGATGTGCGGTGATGCGGGGCCTGGGTCGGCGGGCGGGGAGTGGAAACGCTGTTTAGTGTGTCGGAGCAGGAAGACCAGTTGCTAGGAGCTGCAAAGCGATGGAGTCTGAAATAACATTGTGATTAAAGTGATTTTGTTCAGTGTGATGCATCTGTAATGAACATTTCAAAACAAACAAGGCTCCAATGTGGCAGGAAAAAGCCATTTATATGTATTAGTGGACTACATTTCTTCAGCTACTGTAATTGGGTAAAATTTTGAGGTACTTTGATGGCACCTTATACTTCTACACAAAAAAAACTGTACTCTTTACTCCGCTACATTTTACTGACAACTTTATCGGCTAGTTACGTGTTTCTGAAGTGTATGAGGTTACTTAGAGTCCCTCAGTATTAACAGAACCAGCTGAAGGATTTGTTTATCAGTGTGATGCTAAGTGAGATCTGAATCTGTTGGTGGTGGTGATGTTTTGTATGTAAGATGAATTTCATTGTGAACTGACAATAAAGTAGTGTCATATTGTATTGTTGTATTGTATCGCATTGAATTATATCGTATTGTATCATATTCTATTGTATCATATTATGATGTACTGTAATTATCAGGCTTTATTGTCATTGGTCATTGGGGGAGCAGTGGGCAGCCACAGGAGGGGCCCAGCGATGAGTCTCTTGCTCAAGGACACACCTGGTATGTGTGGCATGGGTGGATTCTGGGCTGGGATTTGATTCTGCCACCTTCTGCATTCCAGTCTGATGCTTATCCTGTCATGATCACTATCTGAAGTTCCTGTTTTATTTTGAAATCCAGTCTATTTCCGGTCCTCTCCACCCTGAGTCTGTCTAGCTTGTCTGCTAATCGGCCTGATTGGTTTCACCTGTGCCTCTCCCTTCTTAAGCAGCTCACCAAGCCTTCACCAGTTGCCAGACTGTCTGTTCTGCTCACAGCTCTCAGGTCTGTTGGGTCACTTTAGAAGATTCTGTTGGTTTTTGTTCTCTGCCTGCCCTGACTTTGCCTCTGTCTTCACCCTGCCTGGCTCTGTAAGTGCTCTCTTGATTCTCTGGGGTTTTTGGATCTGTATTGGTCTGCTACTAGTGATGTGCAGATGAAGCTTCTTGAAGCCTTTGTAGCCAGTTGGTTTCTCGAGGTTTCGTGCGCACACAAACCCCCCTGTTGGTCAAGGTCTGTAAGACAGACAGATGTGTTTGTAGTCATTTTAACTGTCTTGCCACAGTTTGGACATGGGAATAAAGAGTCAGGAACAAGGAATAAATTAATTTTCATTTAACTATGCTTTTTTTTTTTCTTGTGAGCACAAGATATTAACCACTCAGACCACGTGTTTTTATCTCCTCTTATTAATGTGCTTGTTCTCGTCTGTAAATAGTCTGCATAAGACACGGATGTCCAAACTTTTTTAAAAGGGGGGCAGATTCCCAGGAGCCAATGATCCTTTTAGACATGTTTTAACGGTAAATGCACTGTTTTAAAACAATTTTATTATCATTGTGACAATTATCGTTTTTAAATGTTAATGAAGCCACACATTAATGATAAAATGAAAATAATAAGATATCTGCTTGGCAAACTCAGGTCATGAACCTGTATCTCTGGATTGACAGCGCATTTCTCAACCAGTTCAGCTAACAAGAACATTACATTTGACCAGGACATGCCTGGTATAGAGCACGTTAAAGTTAATACGCCGGAGCAGCTGTTTCTGCAGTAATATCAAAGACACTTCCCAATGAATATAATAAAATAGAAGACGTAGAAGTTTCTTTCAATGCCTGACATAAGAGCTTATTGGCTGATATATTGCAATCGATGTTCCGTGGTAGTAGCACAAATACCAAGTAAATCTCTTCCTTCTCATCAATGACAAAGTCATAGAATAATGACAGGGGGGCAATTATGTTTTCAAACTGTGGCAGTGTTAACAAGGAAGGTTAAAGAGAATGTGCCCATGAAATCTTAAAAGCTCCAACACTCACCACGAGTTATGAGGAGATTCTTTGGGCTTCACATGTGTCAATACATCGCTCCACAGTTCGAAGCACTTTCTGAACCGCTCTGAATCCGCTCTGAGGCTTCAAACGTCATCGATGACGTCACTCACCGTAAACGACACAAGCTTCGATACGCGCTTCACTAAATACTTCCTGGATTTCTCGATACACGCTTCGACGCATCGGCACAGAGCGACCCATCACTATCTGTTACTCTGTTTCTGGTTTAGATTCTGTCACTCTCTCATTCTGGATTTATGATGTCACTGTGAACTGTTCTGAAGAGGAGTGCATATTGTGAGTTGTTCTGAAGAGGAGGATGTTTTGTAAATGACTCTGAAGATGATTTGTTTATTGTGTGAACAGTTCTGAAGAGGTTTGAGGAGGCGTGCTTTGTGACTTTTCTTGCTCACCTGCTTGGGAATTAACCTGCTACTGTTATCTCCCAAGAGCTGTGTGTTTTTCTGTCCCAGTTCGAGCATAGGTGTTGCTGCCGATCCGCCGTTAACGCACATGTCTTCAGCTGATCACACGGCAGACACCAACTGTGGAGGCGGCCATCTTCCCTGTTCCATCTGGGTGGCCATTTTGTGATCTACCTGCTAGCTGCCAGAGTATCCATGTTCTCACCTTTCTTTCACACCATCAGTGGAGATGAGATTCACGCACCTACCTGGAAGCCTATAAGAATCTGCATTGTTAACTTACCTGCTGAGTTGTTCTGTTTACTCTCGACCTCTACTTACCTCTGTGTTTGCGCCACCTACCGTCTTACACCTATCGTGTTGTACGTGACGCGTCGTATCATATTGCAACACTTTTGGTTTTCCATCAAGCCAACAGACATAAACTACTTACATGGCTAAAAACATGCACAGAATACCACATGAATTTGAACAAACCAGACAGAGCTCATGACAGATCATATTTCCACTTAGCCAAATTGTAAAAAAAAAAAACACAAAAAAAACATTGTGGTGTGATAGAGGCTGAATGTTGAATGCTGGTTCTCTGCACATTTGGATTCTGTAAAACTAAAACTCTCCTGGCTGTTGAAATGGTGAGAATCCTTTCTGTTGGGTTTAAAGATTTATCCGCTGATTTCCTGCCCTGAAGCCTGCAGCGTGGACACAGAAATAGAAATATGATAAAACATCCCTCTGAAACAGCGCTGATGACAGACACTTCCAGCTTTTCTCTCTCTTTTTCTCCTGCTCACACATCATTCAGAAGTAACACTCAAGGGCTTATGAAACCGTTTTTTTTTTTTTGCTTGGTAAAATCTCCTTAAACCCACTCTGAAAGTAAAGCCCCATGGGTGTGAGAGCTTTGAAAAAGACATCAGATTGGCTGAGAGGACGCCCTGTCCTCCCCTCCAGCTCTGTGCTGTCTGCGGCAGCTCGTAAGCCAACAGTGACGACTGGTATTTTATAAACTGCAGACGAGTTTCTGTCCAGCTGCTCCTTCACACACGGGTTTTCTCCTTAAGTCACGGTGTAATGTCCACTGCACATGTTCACTTTACACATGGATTTGATTGGTACTGATAGATGATGTTTTACATCTTTATCCATCAGTGTTTTCACACTCAACTATTTCATTTTATATCATGTTTTCTTACCTAAAGTAAATTCACAGTTGTCTTATTGTAAATCTAATGTGTTTCTCTGTTAGATTATTTTGTCTCTTTTTGGTCACATTGTGCATTTTTATTTTGAGTCATTTTACATCTCTTTACGCTCACATTGAGACTTCTTGTAGTTATTTCTCTTTGTGGATGTTTTATGTCTCTTTGTGATCATTTTATGTGCCTTAGCAGTTGAAATATTTATCAGTTATTTTTGTATTTTTACATATTTTTGTCTCATTTTGTTTGTTAATCTCTTTTTGTGGGGTGGCTTTATGTTTATATTTGGTCATTTTACGTCTCTTTGTGTTCATTCTAGTCATTTTGTGTTTCTTTTTCTTGTCATTTTGATATTTTTCTAGTTTTTTGTAGTTTTTCTCATGTAGGACACTTATGGGTCATTTTGTCTACTGCCATTTTGTGTCTCTATGTATTTGTTTTGTCCCTTTTGTGATCCTTTTGTGTGTCTCTGCAGCCATTTCATGTAGCTTTTTAATTTTTGTAGGTTTTTGACAATTTTTTTTGAATATTTTGTTGTGGATTTTTGTGACTGTCTCTTTGCTGGGTCCTCTTTGAAGTGCTTTTTTTTTTCTTTTTTTTTTTTTTGGTCTCTCCGTGGTCATTCGTGTCTTTGTGATTGTTCAGCATCTATTTGTGGTTTGTTTCTGTCCGTGGTTCTCTAGCATGTTTTTGTGTATCTCTGTAGTCACCTTGTGGCTTTTTGTAATCATTTTGTGTCTCTTCGTCATCATTTTGTGTTTCCGTGTGACTATCAGATTATTATGTCCAGTTGTAAAATTGTTGTGTAATTGCTGTTGCTCATAGTTGAAGCTGTAGTAGTGGGACTGAAGTACCAGTAGTATTCTTTGTAGTACAAGTATACTTTCACAGTGAGTCCTACCAGTAGTTGTATCAGCAGCGTTATGGGTGTATTAGTAGTATTAACAGCGCTCAGGGAGAGTTTAAAATAAATTACACACCTCTCTTGTCTGTGAGGGAAGATTTGATGACTTGTTCATTAAGTCATGTCCTTTTTTATAAGAAACATAACCTTTCAATCTCTTTGTGTCTCTGTGCGTGTCTTCCTGTCACGCTCTGAATAAAACTATGAAGGAGACTTCTGTGATAATCCCTTATTAAGGCCTCCTTCACTTTCTGCCAGGCTGCGAGAAGCTGTCCAGGCCGGTCTGCTGGGTCTGGGTGTGTGCTCAGCTGGGAGGGCTGTAATACTGAACCCCAGCAGGGAGAAGCAGGAAGCTGTCTGAGTATTTATATCTCCCTTCTCTCTAACAATACAGAGCTGTGAACGAGCCAATCCTGCAGGATTTCACACTGACTCATCCCAAAACATCACAAGACTCTGCTCTCTTTGGTTTGAAGATTATTACTAGTATTTCTTCCTTCCACCACTGACTGATCTTGGCATTTTCCACTTAATAATGCATTTGAAAGTGAACAGAAGCACATATTATAAGGTACTGCACAATAACAGTATTTGTCAACTTTTTATGGAGGACTGCTGCTAACTGAATGAGTGGGATTGTTTACACCTGAGTTTGCTGAGTGTCTCAGCAAGCTGCTGCTTGATTGTTATTTATCCTTTTTTTAGGTTCTTTATTACTGTATTTTTATTTTTATTTTTTATTGATTATTGCGCTGTAGAGGCTGGAGAGAAACAGCATTTCGTTTCAGCCTGTGTATTTCTGTAAATACCATGTGCAATAACAAGCCTTCTTGAATCTTATGCATTGTAAATCATCATTCAGTTTCATTCATTTTTGTGTAGTCAGCCAATAATTTTATTTTCAAACTAATTCAATTTAAAATTTCTAGCTGTTATTGTCAGAACATATTGTTCTGGCTTGAATTATTTCAGCTTAATGACCTGAGTGACTCAGTGTCTGAGAGTTCATTCAACTCATTCAATTAAGTTACTAAAGAAATAGCGTATTAGTAGATTTCCCAGCATGTACTGTTTAGAGAAGGAAATATTAATGTTAGAAATTAGCTGTGTCTTTAAATTAATTCATCAATGTTATATAAACAACTGTAACCGTAGTTCAAATAAAACGTTCAAGTAACTACTTAACAAAACAGCAGTACTTTAATTTAAAGCTTGTAATAGTGGGGTAATGTTTTTGAAATAACAAGATAATAGCAGGATAATATATATTTTATATTTCATCTGTTAAGTTAAAGGTTATATTTTTGTAATAACAAGGTAATTTGGGGAAAACAGGTATTTTTACAGCTCTGTTTCATTACACAGAAACGACCACATTTACATGTTTACAGACCATTTAGAGTCACCAATTAACCTAACATGTATGTCTTTGGATGGTGGGAGGAAGCCGGAGAAAACCCACGCAGACACGGGGAGAACATGCAAACTCCACACACAAAGACCCGACCCGTAGATTCTAACCCGGGTCCTTCTTGTGAGGTGACAGTGCTAATCACTACACCACCGTGCCGGCCTAGTAGTTTAGTAACTACCATAATATTACTTAATTTTTTTTAATTATTGACATAATTACCCTATTACACTGTTAGTACTTAAATATTCTCTCCAATTATTATTGTTACTAAAATATAACCCCTTTATTACCTTCTTATTACTGAGCTATTACTCTTCTTCTGTTACCTTCTTATTACTGAGATATAACCCCTTTGTTACCTTATTACTGAGATATAACCCCTTTGTTACCTTCTTATTACTGAGATATTACTCTTCTTCTGTTACCTTCTTATTACTGAGATATTACTCTTCTTCTGTTACCTTCTTATTACTGAGATATAACCCCTTTGTTACCTTCTTATTACTGAGATATAACCCCTTTGTTACCTTATTACTGAGATATAACCCCTTTGTTACCTTCTTATTACTGAGATATTACTCTTCTTCTGGTACCTTCTTATTACTAAGATATTACCACACTATCACCTGTTATTATATGTTGTTACTGAGCTGTAAAGTGTTACCAACATATCTAAACAAGAGTTTACACAACATGCAATATTTAATTTGCATTTAGTTGTGTTAGAAGCATAAATTGACTTTTTGAAGTCACATTTTAAAGATGGCTCTTTCTCTCATATTTTTGAGTTTTAACACCAAGTTATATTTTACAATGTGTTGATTTGTTCTCATTTGTATTTCAAATATTGTTCAGTTTGAGCATTAAATACATTTTTGACCGTATAAGTACTACATTGGTTAAAATAAATAAACAAACAAAAGGAAATAAAATCTTACCTTGAGTTCCACCTGACATCAGCCACTTTTATTGAACAACAGGGGCAAACATGCAGACTCCACACAGAAAGGCACCCGACCAACCAGTAGATTCAAACCCAGGTCCTTCTTACTGCCTGGAATTCACAATATAGCAAGTATTCAAAAAGTTTTTTTCATTAATTTTTCTAAGAATTAAATTACATTCAAAAATATCAGGAATGCTGGAAGTATACACACACTTTTGTAAGGGGTTAATGATTTGGGTTTTTTTCCCTGTTTGATATTTGCTCAGCCTTTGGCTGCAAACGTCTGAGAGCTCCCAGAAAGTTCGTGTAACTTCCAACTTCTCCTTAAAAGTAAAAACAGAAATGGTAATAACTAAACCTAAAACTGAATTCAGAGAAATGAAACAAAGCTTATGAAGAAATACTTGCTGTTACAAAAGGGATTCTGCTATTGGTTGAACTGAAAACAGTTCTTTTATTGACACGTCTTTTGGGACAGAGAGAGCTGCAGAGGTCAAAGTCACAATACTGAAATGTTTACCCTGAGGCAGTGAGAGGTACTGAAAGTCCCTGCGGTCTCCTCCTCAGGTGGGCAGGTTCCCACGTCAGCACCTGTCACTGCTCCTGCAGCCCTGTCTAGATGGAAAACATGCACCACTGTGAGACTGTGTTCAGGCAGATGTTATAGTGTTGCATGAATGAACGCTGCCTCCTTATTATTCATTTCAATTAAAGCAGCACAGAGGGCTCAGACAATAACCACAGGTAATTATTCAGCTAAAATGTTCGACCTGCCTCAACGTTTGTTGCAGTGCAGCATAACATCATAGAGCAAACCAATTTCTTTCAAGCACACATTCCTGGTAGATTAGTTTTTAACAGGAAAAGCAAATTTGTACTGTTTGCCTGGCAAACACTAACATGACGACTGCTGCTGTGATGACTTTACAGAGCTGTAAAATCCTGTCTTACAGTATTAGTAATGTGTGCAGTGTTTTGCTTGCTGAAAAGACTGTAAATTCACAGAGCTGTTACTCAGCAGTGTGTGCATTTAAATGCAGAGTTTTAAGCATATCTGTTTATGCACAGATCTACAATGTCTCTCAGTCCTTGTATATAATTTGTATAGAAATAAAAAAGTTTTGAAAGAAATTTATTTGTGACTGACTGACCCTTACTACAAGACAAACCGCTTTCACTGTTATTTGTTTTGTTTTAAAAAAAAAAAGACCTTTAGAGGATCGGAAACACTTTGACACTTGTCATCATCACTTGAAGTGTTTTCTCTTGTGTAAATTAAACGTGAAAGCTATAAATCCCACTTTGGTGTATGTGTATCAGTCACATCTCTCTTGTCAAACTCTTAAAATGTACAGAATCATTTTCTCTTGTGGAGCTCATCATGTGTGACAGCTGTGCTTCTTGGTTTGACAGATGTTTGACGCTATGACCTTGTCACGGGTGTGTGAGCGCACGGGGCAACAGAATGGAGGGCCTAAATGCAGACAGACGTGCAGGCAGGCAAGTGCAGTGAGGCGATTCTAATGAACAAAAAGGTGAACCAGGCAAACAGCAAAGTGTGCAGGCAGCTCATAAACAGGCAACACGTGAAAAACATGGAGAACAGGACAACCCTGTCTTGTGCAAATGACGTATATGCAACTAAACTGCAGCTGTGAATACTTGGTGGTTGGATTATGTTCTGATTTAACATATATTTTGAATGAATGAAGTGACTTAACTCTTACAAACTGTTCATATTCAATGCCTTCACACCGGGTCAATTTTGAGGTTCCCCCATGACCCTTCAAAGACCAGCAGGTGCCTGTCCCTGCGTGAACCAGGGCAAATGTAGTGAGAACACAAACAGCTCTTGTGTGAAGGCCCCCCTCCTGAACTCTGTCACCACTGTCCCATAAAAAACCACACACAAACATAGAATATACAGTTTTACAGTTTCAAGATTCCCTAGAACAGGGCTAGGTAACCCTGGTCCTAGAGAGCCGCAGCCCTGCACCTACAGCTTCTGATTGGCTGAACACACCTGATCCAGATAATTAGCAGCAGGAAGGCCAGAGATAGTTGGTAAACAAGCAGGACAGTGGATCTCTAGGACCAGGGTTGCCTACTCCTGCCCTAGAATAACCATTTTCCTTGATTTGACCCACACTAGTGGGTCTAAAATCCATCTCAATAGATCCGGGTCAAATTTGACCCGGAACAGCCTCAATGTGCAAAAATTTGTAGCACCTCTGCAAAAGTATAACATTTAAAAATAGTTTCATTTTTGCGTATTTTGGGTCACTTTAGGAAAAGTCATCAAATTCCAGGTTAAAAGAATGACATGTAGGGTATTTTTACTGCTGTCAAATGTCAAAACGGGTCAATTTTGACCCGAACAGTATGTAAGGGTTAAGGTTTTTCTCTACTAAGCCAGACCATAATCTTTCTTTAAGCTTAACCAAGAGCGGGAATCTTGCTGTATTCACAAAAACTGGATGTTGTACTGCAATATTTGATATTTTACGTTGTCTGGGAACATCTAACTGACATGTTCAGGTAACAGTAGGGCTGTCGATGCATTAATGAGTTAACGCATGTGATTAATCTAAAAATGTTAACATTAACACATGCGATTAAGTTACAACATCCCTACTTTGTAATGCAAATTAATCCAATTAGTCATGCAAACAACAACAGCAAATTTAGATTAACTGTGATTAATAACAGCCTATAACTGTGATTACTTTGATTAAACGTATTAATCAATTGACAGGACTAGACAATAGAAAATGTTTCTGGCTGCAATTATTTTCCTAACAAAATGTTTCTACAGTTCAGATGCATAGAAGTGTAATTTTTAGAAGAGATGGTTGAACAAGGACAGATCACGTCCACAGTTTAGGAACAAGATGAGATGAACTGAAACTGGAAACAGTTGTGAGTAAACGGGGGATGTGGAGGATAAAGTCCAAGGACGTCAGGTGGTTGGATGGAGGGGCAGATCATGGAAACTCATTCCACCAGCTTTCAAAACTCCTGCAGGTTAAAGTCTAAGGAAACACTGAGTCTGTCTAAAGAACTGAAACACCTTCAAAAAATACAGTAGCCCTATATAGGAAGGATGGGGGCTTCTATTATCCATCCATTTCTAAACCACTCTTTTCAGAGGTCAAACAGAAACTGAAATATTAGTAATAATGTCTGATTACTTGGGAAACAGAAGCAAACTGCACAAATGTAGCTGGAAAGATGGAAGTAAAAGTTTTTTAGCTCATTAAAAATTCCTCTACTGGTGGAAAATTCTTTTTCAGTCTGAGCACACACACTGTTTATTTAGTGATATTTAAATGTGAGAAGGTTTGTTATATCGCAGCTTTTTCAAGCTGCAGGTCACCGGTAGGAACCAGCAGGAGTCTGTCAGCTCTTTCGACTTGTGTCAACGAGTCCTTGAGTGATGTAGCGACCCCCCACCTGCGCTACCAGTGAGCTGCCCTGAACTAGTGCGTCAGCCAGGCGTCTTAAGTGTAAATGCATAGTGTGCACGTTGTACAGTAAAACGTCTCCCAGGCCTCCTGATAGCAACAGCGAGAGCCTCATCAGACGAGGTCTGCCGCCGCCTGCCTCATGACTTCCTCTCTTTGATCCAGAAACCCTGCAGTCATATGCAAAGCAGGCTGGGAAGACGCCACCATGCTGGGAGCGAGCGCACATACAAAGCAAGTGAGCAGAGAAGACTACGTTTCATTTTCAGAGGTTCAAGTCTGCAAGCAGCTTCACACTGACGCTCCGGAGCTGTAAATGATACAGTGAGAGCACAGCAACGCTGCCACTCCCTTCACATAAGACACAGTTTCATTCTCCAGAGTCAAAGTCCAAAGGTGACACACCTCCTGATGCATAATTTATAACATGAATACAATAATGCCTTAACCTTGCACCTACCCTGTAAAAGACACGTGAGGTACAAGCTAAGTCTTATATACTGTAAGGAAGAGACAATGCATCAGACGCAGTTTCTAGACAAAATCTGCAACACTCTTATTTATCCAAAAGCAAGAGAGTATCAGGATGTGATGATCATATTCACACACAATAAAATTTCTTTAAATCACATTCTCCCATGTCATTAGTTTTCTTTTCAGCACAGTTTATCTCTTTATCTCAGTTATTCTACAACAAATTACACTACCCAGTTTGTTTGAGTTGGAACATGTGTCCAGTATTTACATTTACCTTATGATTGTACAAATGGAGTGCAAACTTTTTAACAGTGTTTGGGAAATAAGGTGAGGTTAAATACTGAAGTCTGATCCGTAGGTGTTGTTGGCCTTATATACTACGTAATTTCTCTGAGTGTTAAATATTGACGCCACTAGACTAGAGAGTATTAGCATGATTTATTTTAAAAAAAACAACTTCACTTCAGATTTAAACTGTCCATTTGTACTTTAAATGTACCTACATGTTCTAATTGGAAAATTACAATTGCAGGCTGTAGGCAGCAGTATATAGAGAGCTCTCCTGTGGTGCTCAGGGCTTGCGCTGAATCACATTACTCTGGGTGTCACATTCTCACACATACGACCCACAGATGACAGAGTGTGATGGTGATCATGTTAATGCTGAGAGGAACCAGCAGTTCTGCGCCGCATATTCCTGTTTTCTGAAACTTCAAAGTTCACTCTGATGGATCCTCACAGCCTCCGTGTATCATGGATTTTTAATGCAGATGCTGCAAAGCTAACAATAATAGAAACACTCAGCTTTAATGCAGCGTGCCTCAGATTCCTACCATCACAGTTCATTTCTGCACATACACTCAGAAATATGAACACACTGAGCAAAGAGAACAGCATTTTGGTGTCCTATTTGGTTATTTTCATCACGATGTGATGACTTTAACAGCTTCATATGCGGGTGGACACACACACACTCACTGAGATTTAACAAGCCTCCACAGGGGGCCTTTGCTGCAGTGGAGAGCAGCTGGCTGGATGCTAGAAACACAAGTGTGTGCGTACTGTAATAAAAATATTTTGGCACAATACGTCGTTGGGGCGTGTGAACGAAGAAACTGTTCTACTTTAACAATGTGAGGTCCATGAAGACCAAAGTGAAAATATGTGAGAGGGAAACAGAGAAGCTGCACACGCAGGAGGACACTCAAATACTGCATCTGTGTGATAGCTGAAGCTTTAACAGCCTCCACTTGTCTGGTTTTCCACCAGATTTTGGAAGCTGGCTGCAGCGGAAAATGGCTTATTTAAAATACAGATGAATCATTGCATAGTTAACATTTCACTGTTTTGTAGGTTGGGGCTGGGCAGTTTCTGTTGGCTAGTTTAGTAAACACCACCACACCAACAACAGTAAAACAACATTGTGCTACACAAATTTTGCTGAAATTTGCTGAAATTAAACCATTTTAGAAGAAGATTTTAATAATTTGTTATAAATTTTAATGATAGTGTTAATGTGTAATGTAAGTGTTTAATTAAAGGTCTTAATTTGAAAAGTAACAATTAACTATAGTTTTTAGGAAAAGTGGAGTTAAATGTTAACTTTACAGTTAAATGATAGCAACGTTTTGTTTTTATTTTTTAGGTAAGTAGGCCAGTAGTAGTTGGATCATTTAGAGGAACCTCTTTTTCAAGGGAAATCAAACTAAGCAGAAATTCACCTACTGTGAGAAGGTGCATGTTCAGGGAAAACAAACGGAAAAACTCCAACAGCACTTTCTCTATATAAAACATCTTTACTATTCAATCAATGCATTCTGGCTTTTGAAAAGAACAGACCCTGATGAAGACCCAAGATAGACTTAAGTAATTAACCTTTGATTGGAACAGCTTATGGACGTATTTGTCTTTGTATTTCACAATTACAGTTTGAAAAATTGGGGTGGGAGCAGTTGGCAGTTCAGGTGGCGAGTGGAGCAGCTGCTGGAGTTGTATTTGTGCAAAGAAGCATTTCTGTCCTGCTGAAACTGGAGAGAGACAAACAGGAACATTGAAGGAACATTAAACATCTGAAATGTCATCCTATGCTGCTGCACTGACCTTCACTGGAGTCAAGATCCCAGACAAACCAGGAAAAATAATCTCAAACTAAAACGGCGTCCACATACTTTTGGCCACACATAGTGTCTAAAGATGTGAGAGATGAAGATGAGCAGATAGGCAAGAGACAGAAGAAGAAGAAGAAAGTGCAGGATAATGGGTGTGAAATGAAGAGCGAGTGGGAGAGAAAGAGGAGAGAAAGGTGACAGAAAGAGGGAGAAAGAGGTGAGAGAGGAATGATGTGAGACAGGGACAGGAGGGAGGTGGCGTGAGTTTGCATAAAGAGAAGAGAGAGGGAGGGAAGAGAGAGAGACACCAGCAGAAGCTGAGGAGAGAGAGAGAGGTGACATTTAAAAAATGGAGGAGAGCACAGAGGACACAGAAGGAGAGGGTGACTGTGTGCGTTGCAGCAGCTGTTTTTGTGCATCCAGTGAATATTAAAGTCATTTCTCCATCAGGGTACACAGCAGTGATTTCCCATGATCCTCTCCTCCCTCCGCTGTCAACTGTTTCCTGGTTGTGTGTGTGTGTGTGTGTGTGTGTGTGTGTGAGACGCCATTTTAAACTGAAACTCCAAGCTTTGGTAAAGACGCGTTCCTGACAGTAGCACGTGCAGATCAAAAAATAAATCTGTAAGTTGATCTTCATCAAACAGTGATGACAGGATGCAGCTGTTCTGCAAGATCCAAAGAACTTTATTCATTCCCAAAACTGAAAGAGAGGGAGAGGCAGACACACAGACATCTGCTGTGTCTGCCTCGGAATTCAAACTCAGGAGGAACAAGCAACAAGGTCAAAACCAGGCAGACGCGACGGGGAGATAAATCCAAAGAGGACGCTGCAGTTTTTACCGTTATTCACCTGCTTGATAACATCTCATCATAGTCTGAAACGTCATAACTGTTGACATTCCTAAACTGGAAGTCTGTCTGCAAGTAATGCTTTTTCCACACACAAACACACAGAAAAAAATCCTGAGAACGGTGAACTTACTGCACATTATTCTGACTGTGAAGGTCGATAAGTAAAGCACATTTCTGATCGGAGGAGGACTTGACAGGCTTTAACGCAAAATGCCAGACACAGGCAGCGAGCACAGGTTTCGGTCTCTCTGCAGGAATGATGGTGTCTGTCAAACCTGGCAACCTCACTGTGACAAGACTTTTGGACAGTGCATGCAGTCACTGCACAAACTCCCACTAAAACCACAAACTGTTTATGTATTGAGCTTTAGAGGCACTGGTAGGAAACTTTGGATGGAGCCAGGAAGGAAATGCACACACACACCTGCAAACACACACACTCTGAGGTTGATGTTAACAGTTTATGCAACCTCATGGATGAACGCAGCTGTGGAGCAGAGAAGAAGCTGACAGGAACATTGAATTTAGTCGACTCACACAGGAACAGTCTAAATAAGAGCGTGTGTGTGTCCAGAGAAGGAAACAAACTCACAATCGAAACAAAAGCTCCTAATGAGTCACATTCTCTCTGCTTCCTGTAAAGACCCACCAGCAGCTCAGCGCTGCAGAGACAAGCAGCAGCTTCAGTGAGTCTGCAGCTACAGGCTGAGTTTGATTTCACACAAATATCAATCAAAGTTGAAGGAAGTGCTCCCTAACGAATGAAATGACCAGTTCCAAGATCTGGTTTTCTAATGTTTGTCTTATAGTAAACATGTGTAATTTTGAAGAAGACATGTAGAAGTAGAACAGAAGTTTTTGAGGGAAGTGAAAGCTGAAGAATAAAAATAAAAATGAAGAAAAAGGATGAAACACCACATTTTCACAACAGGGAAAAGTGCTTTAGCAGGAAGAAAAAGAAGATGTAATTATTAATAGAAGGAACAAAATTTGAGGAAGTAGGAAAAAATGGAGATTAAAATAAAATAAGAGAAAAGAGTTTGTTGCAGCTCCGTGACAAACCGGTGAATCTGGTTGTCTGTTGCAGTTAAAGAGCGGAGGAGAGCAGCCTGGACAGATTTTATTTACCAGACACAACCAGAACAACATCATCATTTCTGAAAATGTCTTTCAATGTCAGCGTTAAAAACATCCTTATATTCCAGTGTTTGAGTGAAGGGTAAACGTTGCTGTAATGGTTAAATGTTTTAGCCCTGATAGCAGCTCTGTGAGCTTGTCTTCTAATCATAGACACGTGTTTATAGTGTATTATGGTGGTGGAAACTAACCAAGTAAATTTACTAAAGTACTGTGCAGAAGTGCAGTTTACTTGAGTATTTTTGTTTTCTGCTGCTTTACACTTTGACTTCACAACATTTCATACTCTGATGTAAAGTGAGCCAAACTGCATTAAAAAAACCTTTATTATACATCTTCTAGCTAATACTTTTATACTTTTATTTAAGTGACTTTTCAGTGCATGTAGCTGAGTATTTCTGCACTACGGTGATGATACTTAAGTAAATGATCTGAGTCCTTCTTTCACCACTGATGTTTATTACAGTACGCATGAATATGTAAAATCTCACAGTGTCTTGTTTGAGGTAAAGATGCATTTTATACATTTACTTCTGTGCTCCACAAATGCAAAGAATAGAACTCTTTAATTAGTTTTATCGTCAGTTGAAATCAAGTTTTTTAAGTTGGTCCAACTATTAAGTTAGAGCTACTTAAAATATTTGCTTCCAATTAACATAATTCAAATTTGTGGAACCTGCTGACAAGATCAAATTAATTAAAGTCACAGATTCATTGTTGAAAACATTTTGTAGTTAATAGTTAGTAATGTATGGTTACATAATCAATATGGTTTTATTTATATACATTTTGGTTTTAAAATGTAGAAAATACAGAAGTTTTTATACATATTCATCCACTTTCAGGGTGCTATAATGTACATAAATGAAAGTACTCATGTTTAGTACTTTGTTACATATTCTTTGCAGTAACTCAAAGACATCACCCATCTTCTCTGATGATGCTCTGTCAGGCTTTATGCAGAGGTGGAAGTACTGCACATAAGCATGGTTTTGAAGTACTAGTATTTCTTATTATTACGTATTTCCATTTTGTTGCTTTTTCTTTTTACTCCACATTTACATTTATATAACAGCTTCAGCATGTTTTGTATTTTTTTATATTATGTAAGTTTTTCAATGCAGGACTTGTAATATAGTAGTATAGTAGTAGAGTATTTCTTCATTGTGGTAATTATACTTTTTTGTGAGTAGTATTTCTTCCACACCACATGAATGTAACAGTTTGCAAAAAGGCTGCTGCTTTATGATGGTTCTTATTTGATTTATCAACTTATTGGGGACATTTTTAACCTGAAACTGAACAAACTGAGCAGATGTGATGATTCTTTACGAACGTCCTGTTTCCAGGTGTGAAGTACATCTTCACAGAAGCACAATAAAAGCCCAAACAGAAGCAAAACAAACACAGTAAAGTTTAAACATTAACACCCGGACACATGAAACATCCACAGAACAGTTTGTTCTCTGCTGGAGGTGTAAACCAGTCACTCTGTCCATCCGTCAGTAATATTTCATAGAATACTTCAGTTCACCTGTATCGCCATAGCAACCTGAGCCTGTTTTTAATTGGCGCCTGAGGCCAGAGTGCATCCCTTTCATCTCACACACGCTCACCGTGGATGCATCTACGCTCACCGAGACACATACAAACGCACTTTCTCTGTTTTCACACACTGTGCTCTGAGGCGTCGTCTCCCGGCGAACGACGCGAACGATGTGGTGTCAGTCATGACTCTTGATGTCTGGGGTTCACATCTGGTTCATGAGCTTCAGTCAGTCAGTTTTTCGCTGTGTATTCAAACACATTCAGCACAGTCCAACTCAAGTCCAAGTTAAACTTAACTACAACTTTTGGAAATAGAAATTTCTCCTGTTGACTGGACTTGAGGACGTTAAAGCTCCAGCAGCTGCAGCTCAGTCTGAAATAGTAAAGTCTGTCTTCTACATAAATCATAAACCAGTAGAAATGTTTATTTTTTCCTGGGTTTTATGGCACATTAATGTCATGTTGGAGGCGTGGTACAGATTAACCCCTCATATGTTATTTTTTGCACCGTCTACATGATCACTAACAGTTTTGTTGGCGTATGATGTTGACGCAGGTTATTTTTCACCTGCATTCCAGCAGGTAACTCCCTGTTCATGTTTCCATTGCTCTCTGTAGGGATTTATTAAACAGAGTTGTGGGGGCAATAATGCAGAGAAACTGCAATTATGAAGAGAGAGGTAAAACTGTGACTTTCTTATAAATTATTCAGCCTCACACACACACACACACAAACAAAACACACATGTCTGGTCGTCTGTCCCGAGGCTCGAGGGACTCAGGTGAACCACAGAGCTTATGAACCCTCCAAAACACACACACACACACACACACACACACAATCAAATCCATTCACACACAGGCCTTTAACAAGACAAAGGGAGGATCTGTCTTTCGACAGCTGAAGTGAACAGGGTGTTGTACTCCATCTTCTTTCTGTTTCAAACCAGTGGAGCACAGAGCATCATGGGAAATAAGAGGGGGAGGGGCTCTTGTGTCCAATTTCCCCCCCGGAAAAAACAGAATCAATCAATCTTTAGTAATTATGTTTATCGGTCGTACAGTCAGTGAAGGGGAAGGAAAGAAAAGGAACAAAGCAGGAGGGAAAATGTGAGCGTGGAAAAGTGGTGATGAGGAAGAGAGGGAGAGGAGAGGAGAGAAGGATACAAGTAAGAGAAGAAGGAACAAAAAGAGGTCACTGTTAACATTTTCAGTGTTACAGTTTCTCTGATTCACTTTAGCTCAAATCTCAAATGAGAAAAGAATCTTTCAAAACAATCAGAACAATTGTTTGGTTGAACAATTAGTTTGTTGTTCGGAGCAGGATTTCTCCTTCATCCAAGCAAACTGCATTGTTTGGTACATGTGTGCAAAAGAGTGAATACGATTCTGTGCAAATGTGCACAAAAGTCACTTATATGTGATCAAAACTGATGAGTTTATGCTCAACGAAGCTGTCAAACTCTTCACAGCTTATAAACATTGTTCCATTGTTTGAGCATCATATCACACAATGATCCATTCAATTATCAGAATCTGTAAGAAATACATGGATATGCTATTCATGCTATCCATCCATCCATTCATCCATCCATCCATCCATTCATCCATCCATCCATCCATCCATCCGCCATAGTCCACAGAACGTGATGTGTCTGTTGAACGCCATCAATGCTGCATGTGAGGACATCACAGGAGAATGATGCACGGTAGCACGGCAGCACGGTTGCTCTACACAATTTTCCTCCCCTGGCGCGTCGAAAGGGAAACATAAGATGTCCAAGAAAAAAAAGAACTTACAATGTTACAGAATGTTGTCTAATGTGAAGAAGTATAAAGATTTTTGTGTTGTTTTGTTTTACTAAACTGAGACAGTTTCTTTTCATTGTTACCTGATGGTTTTGGTTTTACTTTTTCATAAGGATGTAATTTTGTGGCTATCATAATCATAATGTCATTTGTTACTGTCATCGTGAAAAAGCATCTTTACATTTTGACCAGTCTGGCTAAAAACAATAACAAAACAACTTTTCATTTTGGACACAAAAACTAGGTTTTGAAACGTAAATGAAATGTTTTGGGGGAATTGCTGCCTTTTGCAAATATGCAATAAGGTTCCATGAAACTGTTGTGACAACTGCACTTACAGTTCACAGAAAGTTAAGACTGTTTCAAAACATGAGCCACGACGACTGAGAAAAAGTATAAAGCAGATTGTAGTTAGACAAACTGAAGACAAAAGACAGGAGGAGGCGTCTTCTGGCAAGAGAGAGGGTTGAAGAAGAGGACAGAAAATGTGAAAATAAGGGTAGAGGAAAGGAAGTGAGGAGAGGAGAGAGAAAGGAGAAGAGGGTGGAAAAAAGACAGATGACTGGAGGAGTGTGGGGGTGCTGCCTTAATGAGATCACACACACGCACACACGCACACACGCACGCCTTGTTGACCTTGCAGTCTCAGCCTCCGGTCCTGAGCGTTGCCTCGTTGCCTTGGCGACGCAGCTGTACCACTAGTGGACAGATAAACAGCAGCAGCTGGTTTCAGTTGCGCTGTGTCACTGTGTGTGTGTGTGTGTGTGTGTATTCATGGAGACAATAGAAAAGTGTGTGGGAGAAACTTACTGTATAAAGACGATGTGGAGAATCTTTTAACCTCCTCCATCATGAACCAAATAAAGGAAAATGTCAATCTGAATAACTATTTATTCAACTTCTGTACTTTACTCGAGTATTTCCATACAGTTGCTTTTACTCCACTACATTTATATAGTTACTTTACAGACGTGTACTTGCCGCACATCCACCTTTGCCACCTGCAGTTTTTGTTCCGCACCACATCTCGATAGTAACACACATATTTGTCATTATTTTTTTTAAATACAATAAAAATTATATGTCATATTTTTCACGTTTGAAACTTTGTTTGAAGCACAAAATAAAAATGTTCTCCTTGTTGTTGCTCTGCTGCGTAGCTCCCACATTTGCTTTGTACTAACTTAAGGCTCAGTGAGTGAAGTTCCACTAAACACTTCCTCTCTGAACTTCTCAGACAGTTGCATTAAAAAAACTCTAATTATCCAAAATTTCACAGCAACAGCAATGCTGAGAGGTGACGTTAAAAAACGAAATTATCTACTGTAAATGAAGTCAGAACCTGCTCCACCTTGAGCTAATAAAGAAGTGAATGATAATATACAACATCAGTCACAGATTATTGTTTTAATACACTTTTTAAATATATGTTTGCTGATAACACTAAGTAGGATCTTAAATGCAGAGTTTGGACTATTTTGAAACTGTGGATGGTTAAAAAATATATTCAGTTAATTTTTCCACAAGAAACACATTTAATTTATGATTGTTTAGTAGTTTTTCTCAACATGGGTGCTATGGATATAAAGAGCTGCTTATTATGTCATTGCCAAATTTACATTTGTAGTCTTTAGTTCGACAGAAAGATGCAAAAACTGAACACTGTTTCATATTATCCACAAGTTTCAACACACAGGAGCTCATCTCCATCTTAGTTTTTATTATTATTAATCATAAATCTTCACCTGCACAAACAGAGCAGAATAAGAAGCAGTGAGTTTCTCTGTGTATGTAAAGTTTTCTCTCCCACTCGTCTCCTTCTTCTTCTTCTTCTTCTGCTCTAATTTTGGAACGCACGACGTGGCCCGCATAACAACGAGCAGTTACACTTCACTTCAGTGTAGCACAAACACACAAAATGACTCAAAAAAGCATCTTTGCTCGTGGAAGAAGCACACGCAAACGTGAGCAGCATACACACAGTAATACACACATGCATACAAACACACAAAATGATATTCACTTTCACTGACTTCCACACGAGCATGCTCATTACACAGGCACATGTGGGGTGTACGAGTGTGTATTTTATGCTAATGTACGCTGACTGAACACAAAGCGAAGGAGAGAAAATTGAAATGCTGCTGGTTAAAAGACAGACGTGATTCCACTGCAGCTGAACTGTTTACTTTATTATCATTATTAAGTATTAATTCACTTCTGGACAAACAAACACGCTTCGAAGCTGCAGAGCTGTCCTGTCAACGTTGTGATTTGGATGTAATATTGAGTTTCCTGCTTCATGTGTGTTGGTGCACAGAGACATCAGTGAGACACCTTCAGGTCTCTGCTTGTTCCTCCCTCAGTTACCTGTTTGGTCCTGCTCTCTCTCTCTCTCTCTGTCTCACCTGTATTCAGTTGTTGTCAGTCGCTTTCACTCACTTTTTGTCAGTTGTGCTTTCAGTCATTTCTGTGTTTGCACTGTATGTACACGTGTTTCTGAACATTGCTCTTGCTTAACCCCTTAGTTTTGAGTTTCGTGGATGTTTTCACCTCTGTCTGGACCCTCAGTATAACTTTGGTTTTTCCTTGCGGATCCTTACATAAGCCTCTTACCGTGTCTTTTACAGTAAACTCTTATATATTCCAGCTGTCGGTGGCGTCTGCATGTCTGTTTCTCTACCTACAGAGAAACTACAACACAATAACTGTACAATTTTTCTTACTATGCTGAAACACATAATTTTGTCAATTACAGCATTTAACAGGTCAAAAAATAAAATGATTGCACAACTAAAAACAGCACGTCCATGCTGCTCAGTTTAAGGCTGTGTGCATTCTGATGGTGTCAGTTATACAGTTTATGATGATTCTAACATGAAAAGTTGTTTTGTGTGAAAAATGCTTTTTCCAAAACGTGCCTGAAATCGTCAAAGATCTGGATTTTATGAAGGGTGTGGCTGGTTTTACGTTAAACCTGCAAGAACAAAATCCAGTTTTAAGGTTGTGGATGTTATATGACTATTACTAAACAGTTTGGGGCTATTCAAACACTGATGGCTTTGCATAGAAGATGCATCACATTTTTAACAGAGAGAGAAAAAAAGATTTTTAATTTTTCATCACCGTGTGTGGTCGATCAATGATCCTGATTAAATCCTGCACTGACACAGTTTGTGACGATCGCGTTGCAGTGATCTCTTCATCTGGCTTATATCCAATCTGGCACATTGTGAGGAAAAAGCAGGATTTTCATTCATGCTAATGTTGAAAATTCAATCACTGGCTCTTCATTTGTGCAGCAAACAGCATGTTACACATACGAACATGTCAGACTGGATCATTTGACTCAGCAAATGAATGAACAAGTTTGTTTTTTCAGCTCATTAGTTCAGGTTGATTCCCTTCATGTAGTTTTAGGATTTGGGCAGACAGACAAGGGCGTGGAAAAAACACCAGAACCGCATCTAAAAATCCTGGAAGAGTGCGGAGCACAAGCAAAAAATTTCTGTTCCAGCTTCTGATGGATTAGTTCCTGTGAGATAGAAAAGCTTCTTAACATAACCTGAATCAATAATATATTTCAGTTTGTTATATTATTCATGTTTCTGCTCTCAGTGGCGATGACTCACATGCAGGACGACGTCTGAAAGAAGAGAAATTAACCACCCAACTCTTGGGAAACTGACTGAAAGCTGTTTTCTTTTCCCAGGGTTTAATTTGATTTTGTTCATCGAAAGGAGCCACGCTGTCATTAATCAAACAGTCTCTGTGTGAGTAACGTTGTTTGACATAAAAACAATCTAAGAAAAGATATTTCTATGTGGATGTTTCCCCAGTTGGCTCAGCTTCACCTCCTCCTCCTCCTCCTCCTCCTGTCTTCTCGTCTGTCTGCTTGATTTCCTGAGCTAAAATAGAACTGACTTCTTGATACAAGGTTAAATGAGTTTGATGTCATTTTGCCGCAGAGGGAGAGAGAGAGAGAGAGCGAGTGAGGGACAGGTAAAATTATGTGCACTGATGGGTCCACATCATCATCCCGGCGTGTGAATGTGTTCTGCTTTCATAATGAGAAGTCCAGAAGACTTTTAGTCTGAAAAACTACCTCAGCAATGGTTCTGTTCATCTGTCAGTTAGTTCTCCCAAATAATAATAATAAAGTTTGTTGTTTGGTTAAAAGAAAAGTCAGAATATAACGAAAAATGTCCATCACAACTTTTTGAAGTGATGCGATCACATTGCTTGTTTTGTCTCTGCAGATAATTGCAGAAGACAAAGAGGAGAAACAGCTGAACCTGGAAGCCAGAAGTGTGTTGTTGCCTCAGACTGTGAATGTGAATGAGTGAATAGAAGGGTAAGTGTGTAAACATTTAAGTGATGTATATATACAAAAACTACTAAAAATGGACTTTTCCAGCTTCTTCATTTGAATATTTGCTTGTAGAGTACTTTATTTCTTAGTCTCTTTATTAGAATACAACTAGAAAATATGTCCACACTTTTAAAAAACATCAAAATATTTCAAAGAAACAGCTTCTGTAGGCTAACGAGACAAATACTGAGTGTGATCTCTGTAGAGGAATCTAGAGGAGTGAGACACTGGAAGAAGTCCAGCAAGGACCTGGTTCAGCATCTGGCAGCTTCATCTGGACGCCAAGTTGATCCTTCCAAAGAAGCTTGATCAGGAACGGCGTTTGTGGAAGGAGAGCAGCCCAGAAACCACTTTTTCTTTTGTGTTTCTAGTTGACTGAGAAATAAATGTATATATATGGCCCTAATGGTGGCCTAAGACCTTTGCACAGTACTGTAAATGTTAAGGACATTTTAGTTCGTCCTCACTTCCTGACTCACCTTCATGGGGCTGTTTAAAAAAAACAACACTTTAAAGTTAGCACAAGTTGTTAATATACTTTATTTTTATGAATATATAGACACGTAGACAGCGGTGGCAGCATCAGCTTCACTGTTCACTTACTGGCTCATGTACTTTATGTTTATCTAGAGGAGAAATTGTCCACAAATTAGGACTAAAAGAGAAAATCTTTCTTTATTCTTTCTTCATATCTTTTTTTTATTCCAGCTTTAGCACAAATGTGCAGAGAAAATGTCAGAGACGTCATCGTAGGTGCTTTTTATTGTCAAAGTTCAGCCCTGTGACTGTTTATTCCCACCCAGTCTGTGCTTCCGTCTAATTTCTCCAGGTCCCTGCATTTCCAGCATCCCTCCTATCTCCCCCCATTCCTGCTCAGACTCCTTCTCCTTTCCCCCGTTACACCTGCTCACCCGTTTCTCAGTCGTTTAATCACCTGTTCCTGTTTTTCCCACAGACAAAGAACCAATTCTTATTTACCAATCACCAGCAGCAGAGCTAGAGGGGGGGCAGGGGTGGCTCAGTCCCCCCCCCAGAATATCTGATTGGCCAGAAGGTGACAGGTACTTGGATTATGATTATAAATGACATCTCTTTGTCCCAGAAAGGAAAACTGATCCAATTTGAAGCTTAAATCATCTTTATAAATAAAAATGAATGATAATTTTCATTATTTATAATATAATGTGAAGGTGTTTTCATATGTTTGTGTCGGCATCATGTCCGTGAGTGTCCTCACAGCTACAACAAAACCATGTGTGTGTGTGTGTGTCTCCTTGGCCGTCCCCCCTCAAGGCAAACTGCCAGTCACACCAGCAGCCAGGAATAAGGGTGGGCTGTCTCTCTCACACACACACACGCACACAAAAGACTGAAACTGAGATCTTCCCAGATGAGGAGAGTTTTTGTCTGCTCATTCCTGTCACCTTTCCAGAGAAACCCTCCCTCCTCTGTCTCCCAGTGTGTGTGTGTGTGTGTGTGTGTGTGTGTGCTCCCAGGATACGGTTGTGTTGTTCTGCTCCTACACAGTGAGACATTTCACAGCTGTGGTCAACAGTTTCAAGCAAAGTGTGTGTGAAAAAAACACCCGTCGTGACCCTAAATCTCAGTCTGGTCCCAGAAACAGTCATGTGACTCTGTACTCAACAAAAATGTGACCACAGATTTTATGTGTTTAATTCATGTGTTGTCATATTTTTAGTTCAAATTAGTACAACTGTCATTTATTTTGTCAGTAATACTTTTTCATGCAGAGAATTACTGTGTAGTTTGCAGCATGAATCCTACCACCAGACTACAGGGAACAACGTAGAGCAAAGAGGAAATAAATGATATTTCAGGAACATAGCACAGCTCCGTAAACAAAAGTGAGTCCAACTTTGCTCGACTCCTTTATTTCATATGCAGCCAGCTCTCTCTGCTGTTTGTCTGTGGAAGTGCACGGTGCTGTGAATCCTCCAACAACGAAGGTTGTGTTATTGTGTTACAGCACTGATCTCACTTTTTTTTTAACTGAATTTATTTAAATAAATATTGTTTTATTTAAATCACATTTCACTTCAAGTAGTGGTGAAAATTTTACTCAAATACTATTTTATGCAACTTTTACTTGTACTCTGTTATTATGCAGAGAACAATTTTGAGCCGGTATTTGACTCAAACCTAAAAGTTTTTCTCTTGCAGAACGTGAAATAATTTTATATTTTTGTCCTCTACCATCTAAACTAAATCTTCTTTATTATTTATTTAGTCGTCATTGGAGCTGTGTGTGGTAAAGTTTCTTACAATAATAAAACATTTACCTCGTGGTGCCACCATCACTTGTTGTTACCTTGCTGTGTTTATTATGACAAGAGTCATATTGAATCATATTCAGGTGGCATCAGTGGAGATCTTTATGTAAAGTTTTGCAGCTTGAATGTGAACGTTTGTGTATATTTTGCAGGGAAATCTAATTATTAGTCGAAACCGAAGAATCAAATGCAAAAGGTTCTCTATCGTAATTTGTAGCTCTGTGCAGTTTAAAATATGTGAAAAATGTAATAATAAATAGAAATAGATTAATTAGACGCAGTGTTTTATTAAACATCATCACATTTCTTCAGTAATACTATAATACAAAGTACAGTGTGTACTGTTGCTACCAGTGCTTTAGATTTATTGTGAGTTTCTGTTTACACGTGTTCACATGTCGTGGAGCGCCTTCACGTATGGTCTCTGTTTACATCCTGATGACCTCCTCCAGGCTCCGGACCACCGCCGACGCCACCTTCCTGTACGCCTCCGCCTGCAGCGTGAACACACACATTTATTTCATGATTTCTTTCATTGTTGGGTATTTAAATTGATTTCCTTCTAAAAACAAATAGAACAGAATCGCGACCTCTGGGCTGTCAGGAGAGGAGACAACCACAGGTTTCCCTCTGTCTGACGTCTCTCTGATGTTCAGATGAAGAGGAACATCACCTGGAGGGAGAAGCAGATTAAATCTCACATTAAAGGAGAAACTAACTATTCAGTACGTATGTTTTCAGTCCAGGTTTTTCATTAAACCTGAACTTTCTCTAATCAGGTAGGTGAAAGTAGCAGAAATAATCACTTGTGGAAAAACTTAAATGACGTTAATGCAAAAACTTACTGGTAAAATGATCAACTTAACCTAAACATGATGAATAATTTTTAAGAATGAAAATCATATTTAAGATACTTTGATTCAGGATTTTTGCAGAAACCTTTTCATAATAAAAGAGAGGTCCTTATTTGTGCTGCTGCTTTTCTTGTTCATTAGCTCCTTTTGTTCATCTGTTAAAGCTACAATATGTAGCTTAAGCTAGTGCTCACATGAGACTCGGAGTCAGTCCACTCTGCTGTGTCCAGCCCTCCTGCAGCTTCCTGCTGCCTTTACACTTACTCTACACAACCCTACAGGTAGTCGTTATCAAATTATAATAAATAAAATCTATTAAACTTGCTAATCAAGTACAAATCCTTGTTTTTCTCCTATTGGTCAGAAGCAAATATCTGCGCACTATTGCCAGGCTGTTGTGTTCCTGTGTCACCGGAGGCTTCAACAGCACCTTTCCACATTAATATTATAGAACATGTTCTATTTTTTTTTTTAAAGTTGCATCCAGTAGCTTTAAATCTTGATGACCTTGTTTTGGCACTGACTCTAGACCAGCCTGGTGAAGAAATTAAGTGTTTACTGCTAAACTCAGAACTATTGTCAGTCAAGTTGATATATAGAAGATTATTTATGCTTTTATTTCCATCCTCCTGGAATACTATAATTCCCTTTCCTCATGTCTTAGAGAAATATGCAGAACGCTTGGATCAGTCTCTCTGTGTCGCTCAGAGTGAAACGGCTACATGTTAGTAATATTTCTGAGACAGTAAAAGCCAAATTTGTTGACACATGTTCAGTTCTGAGATAAAGACGACACTGTCCTGATGCAGTTGTTGGTGCTCCTACCTAATACTTTGACTCCCAGAGTGTCAGCGAGCTGTCGGGCCCCATCAGAGCCAAAGATGTGAGTCTGATGGTTACAGTTGGGGCAATGGAAGACACTCATGTTCTGCACCAGACCGAGAACCTACAGGGACACAGCAACGAACACATTTTCCCCTTTGTTGTAACATCTGTAAACAAACAAATTAAACAGCTGCTTCATTATTCCGCCTGTAGGATGTGTTGGAATCAGAAATACACCTCCACCATTTCTAAAAACAAATGATGCAGACAAAATCAAGTCGGCAACATTTCTGTGAGAAATGGATCCCAGCGCAGACTATCAACATACCAGTGGAGAGAGTAAAAGCATCATTACCACATAGAGGTGTAAGGATTCGTCAAACACAAGGTTCGTTCTAGACAACAATTTTTTGTTTTGATTTTGTTTTTTGAGGGTTAGACATCTTCAAAACATGAATGACCTACACTCTATACTGTCCCTGAATGCCTCACCAGCCAATATAGACACAGTGTTACTGTAGTAATGTAAAGCAGACAGATTAAAGTGAGTGTTACAACAAGAAATATCATATTTCCAGGACTTTGTATCACATTTGCAGGCGTCAGGGAGGCGCTATTAATATAGACTCCACTGCAACAGGACAGGAGAGGGGGCTCTGTCTTCTGAATGTTTGTGTCGCTGTTTTGGTCTCAGCTTGAGAACCGTTACACTGCTGGTACCACAGTGTAAAAATACTCAAGCCTTCATTCAAAACTTTACTTAGGTAAAAGTATGAATGTATTAATATTATTAATAACTTATTAGTTGATTATGTTTCGTTTTAAGAATCTGTTACTGAAGCTGTCAAATAAAACTCATCTCTCAACTTTCCCTCAGAATTCAAGTGGATCAAAACAGAAACACTCAAGTATTTGTAAGTAAAAACTACTTGAGTAAACATATTTAGTTACTTTCCACCACTGTTAAACACTGTAAATCATGTGTAGTTTGTAAATAAAAGTGACATCAAATCTGAATACTGGATGAATTGAATCAGATCATCTCTGAATCTGATTAACTACATGTCTGCTTTTATAAAAAACACACACACGCGAACTATTTACCGGCACGTTAACTTTCTTGAACATCTGGGCTCCTCTGCGAGCGTCCAGCAGAGCGATGTCCTGCGGCGTCGACACAATTACAGCTCCTCCACAACAGAACACACACAAACACACAATGTGACTTTAAACTGAGCATCTTTAACTTCTTCTGTTGGTGAAACAAATACACAAGTGCAGCGCTGTGTGTGTGTGAGTGTTACCCGATATCGGGACGTTCTGGGTGATTGACAGCTGGACGTCTCCTGTCCCGGGAGGCATGTCGACCACCAGGTAGTCCAATGACCCCCAGTCCACCTAAAAACACACACTCACTCCCTTAGAACTCAATTCAATTTGATTGTCTGACCCGAGCTGGAGATTTACAAACTGTGACACAGGTTGTTACCTGTCTGAGCAGTTTCTCTATGGCTGACATCACCATCAACCCCCTCCACACTATAGGAGCCACATCATCCACCAGGAAACCCATCGACATGCTGACAGGGAAGAGGAGAAGCTAAATAAGAAGAGACGCCCCCATTTTTGTGCATTAAGCCCCAAAATAATCTACATAAAATAAAAGAGTTGCCCTGGGTCACATTTAAAAAGGTAAAAAATACTGAACCAAATGCAATTTATTTTGATGGGACATGATTTTAATTAAGTAAAAAGCTAAAACTAGATTTTGCTTTGGATCTAAAATAGAAAGAAGGGTGGAAGACATAATTTATTGTTGTGGATGGAAGAAACTCACCAAGGAATCCCATAGTTGATGAGTGGGATCATCAGATTGTCTGGAAAAAAAAGATAAAAAAGTTCAGATCAGCTGTGACGTTACAGACAAACCTTCATAAATTCTATCAAAAAGCTGCAAAGAATTTAAAAAAAAAAACAGCCTAAAAACGACTAACGCTCAGGTAACATCCAGGAGAAAGGAGGATAAATGTGTGGCCGTACTGTCAGAGAGCTCTGGGTTTCCCTTCAGGTTCATCAGTTTGGGAATCGATGGGCCGTAGACGTCAGCGTCCAACAAACCAACGGACTTTGACTGAGAAAGAGAGAAAACAATGAGGAGGCTAAAATGGAAAAGAAGTGAAAAACAATGTATGTGTGATGCGACAGGACCCTCCTTACCGGGTCGTTGGCCATTAAACCAAGAGCCAAATTCACTGCAGAGACAGAAATACAGACATTAAACACCTTAAAGTCTCAAAAACAATAGGCGGATTAAAATGTAGTGTGTTTTCTAAAGCCTGGATATCGTTCAGCATCAGTGTATTTGAAGACCAAACAGTTTTTATTCACAGAATTCTTCAAACACAGATAAAAAGAAAACTACACAAGCCGTTAAAGTTCATTCCAAAACATCCATCAGATTCTCTTAAAGCTTTGAGTTTATTTGCTCCTCCATGTTTCAGAAGTACTGTACCTGCAGTGGTGGACTTGCCGACACCGCCTTTCCCAGAAGCCACAACGATGACCTGTTTGACCCCTGCGATGGGCTTCTGTTTAGGAAGACCTTTGGCCATCTGCTGCTTCTGTCTCTCCTGCAACACTTTACTGTCCACTGACCGCTGAAAGACAACAAAAAGGAGGCTTTTAGGTTACACTACCTTATACTACGGTCTAATAATGCACCATTTTTATAAGTTACTAGTGGCGAGCAGCCTGTAAAAAATATATTTGCCGTTTAGTTTGCCGAGGCTAAGTACATTTGTTAACCTGTAAACATTTAGGTGATGGGCTACTGCAGTCATAACTGCAGACTCCATGGATTGTAAACAGCCAGGAAACACTTGATTATATATTAAAGCATATCCAAAAACTAATCTGCACTGCAGTACTTAATAGTTAATAGTTTATGAACCACTAAATAGGTCATTAGCGTTAGAAAGTGGTACAACTTATTTCCAAGGAGTATTAAATTCACAGAGAGTCTGTTCACCCACTACCACTGCTAATGCTCAATTTTGGTATTTCAAAAGGCAAAAATAACAGCTCATTTAAAGCCTATTAGTTCAATCTACAACAAGTTATTGACTGGTAACAGTCTTTGTGCCGCAATGTGCAATAATATGACATTTGGAATACCAGAATCAACACTAGACGAATACAAACACACTTCCGGTTGTATGGTTCCAAATTACAATCTTGGGATTTAAACCAATCTAAATTTCCGAACAAACGTGGCTAGGAATTACGTCGAATTATGAAAACCGACATGTTATTGCATAAAAATATTAACTGTTGGGATTAAAATGTGTTTTCATTGTGAAATATCTTTGTTAAACAACTGTTTTAACCTTATGGCTTTTATTCTGAATGTCCTACTGTTGTTTCCTGCTGTCGAACTTGGCGCTAGCTTGAAGTTGCTAGCTGGCTTAACCGAAGCTAAATATTAATGTTACCTGGCAGCGTATGAACTGTACACAACACGCAGGTCCGTGTTTAATCTCTGTCCTTGTTCGTAGAACTGAAGTTTTATTGACAGATAACCTCAGCAAATGTGACAATCTGCTGTAAGTGAACTGAGCCATGTTTAGCTGTTTAAGCTCCCCACATCAGAAGCTTAGTGCGCATCAAGTTTGCGCAAGTTACGCATGCGCGTTTTCATTCGGTTCAATGTTTTCTTCTATAAATAGATTTTCATTTTAATTTCTACTTTTAATTAGTGGCGTCTTTTAAATGCTTCATAAAATAACATTAACTAATTGCATATGTGATCAATCGATTTCCTCGTAATATTGTATTTTCTGGTTAACAATTTGATCATTTTATGGGGTAAATAATAAATAATGCATATTTACGTTTTAAAATACGTATATTTAGTTTGGTTCAAACAATACCAATCCACGAAATTTACTATATAAATAAGCAAAAACAAAATGAGAAAACAAAAGCCATCCTGGAATGAAAGGCAAAAAATGCGAAAACAACGCGCAGAGTTGAGCTGCTTTAAAAAACTATAGTTGACGTTAATACGGAAGTATGTTGCATGAGTTGCTGAATGTTTCCCTCTCTTTCATTGAACATTTCTTTTAGTTTATGAGTCATTTGTACAGTTAAAGTTGCACTCTGTTTTCTGCATCACTGCTTCCAAAGCAGACGCAGTTAAAAACGTAGAGAAGTTAAATCGCCGGTAGTGATGACAGAGAAAGGCGGTGCTGTAGCAGCTCGCACGGTGCTGCAGCAGTGTCTGCAGGCCAGACTTCAGGTGAAACCAGCTGATGAACAATCAGAAGCTCAGTTTGTCCAGGTGAGAAAAGAGAACTGGATTCATACTGGCATCTCTATAGTTACGGTGAAGTCAATATGGTTATAACTAAAGTGAATTCTCTACTCTATATAATAAGTATTATAAAGATTAGTCCGGTTATACTGGATTTCTGATCATTTCTCATATTAATTAACTTAGATCATACGAATATGGTGATGCTGAGTTCATTGGCAAACTCCACATATGAACGCATTATACATTTATAAGTGGGAAACCACTTAATGGAGAAAATGACTAATCTGCTAAGTGAGAAAGACACTGATTGTTTTCACTTTGCTGCTCTCAGATCGACAGAGGAATGGTGATCTACATCTGCTTCTTCAAAGGAGCGACAGATGACCTCCTGCACAAGATGGGTCAGAAACTAGTTTTAACCTTTGATGTAGATGATTTAACTCCAACCTGGTCTCCACTCACCGTAAATCCCTCAATATGAGCTGTAAATATCGTGTCCTCCACTCTCCTGTACAGTGTCCACCCTGCTGAACCTACGCTTGTGTGAGTCCGACTCAGGGAAGTTGGTTTCGGTGTTGGAGCTCCCCGGCAGCCTGCTGATTGTCCCTCAGGCCACTCTGGGCGGGAAGGCCAAAGGCCGGGGCATGCAGTACCACAACAACATAAGCAAAGAGGACGGACTGCAGCTGTACAGCGCCTTTGTTGCTCTGTGTGAGAAGGAACTGACTGCTGCTGCTGCTGGGAGCGGTGCTGCAGTGACAGTGAAACACGGGACGTATGGAAACAGACAAGTGCTGAAGCTTGACACAAACGGACCATACACACATCTGATGGAGTTCTGAACTGCAGGGAGAGCAAAGAATTGAAGCTTTGAGTTTAAGCCTTTATGGAAAAGTGTGTAGAACTACTACTACTTAGTTCTTCAGCTAGTATGATATTCAGTTCATTCAGCACAGTTTGTGCCGTAGATCCATGAGCGAAACATCCATAATTAAATACTGAACGTATCATTGCCCTTTATATCATCATCATAGTCGTTCTTTCAGATCCCCAATTGCTAAGCACAGTAAAACCTCCACATGCATTTCCTTCCTACTCCTTCCTTTTTTCATCAAACTAGACAAATATATTTTAACAGGGAAACATCTGTGCATTATTGTAAAATACATTTGACCTTGTTTGTTAATAAATATTTTTTGCCAAGATCGAACAGGAAAATTGCAGTTAATGGTTTCACAGAAAACAGAAGGTGCTGTAACTAAATCTTTTAAAATAATGTTTATAATACGTTTTTGTTTTGTTTTATGATTAATAAAATGCATCAGTGTATATGTGACAGGAATTAAATGACGGTAATATGTAGTTTGTTTGTTTTTTAGAAAACAAACGCTGTAGATAAAACGATTTTAAATAAAACTGACGTCATCACGGCGCGACGGCTGTAAAAGGCGTAAACACAAGCTAGCTCGTTGTTTACATCACCACGATGAACAGATTGTTTAGTCAGAGGACACAACAGTTATTTTAACCGTTTTCTGGTCTCTTGAAGAGGTTTGAATTGTATCTTTATATCCGTTTACTGATGGAGGATCTGCCGCAGCTTCCACCTGAAGTGTGGGTCTACGTCTTCAGCTTCCTGAGCCTGGAGGAGAGACACACGGCCCGTACCTGCTGCAGGTACACCAGGAAACTCATCGACCACCCGTCCCTGTGGCGGGACTACACGGTGGTGCTGTCCGATCTCCGTCGCTACACCTACGGCTTCTGGGAAACCCTGCAGCAGCGCAGGCTCACCCGGGTGGCGGTGCGACATCTGCGGCGTAAAGAGTGGCGGCGACTCGTAAAGTTCCTGCCGAATCTCAGCACCGTCGTGTTTGCGGACGGAGGGAGGCTGTACAAGGAGAAATACCTGGATAACCTGTCGCGGTTCCCCGAGCTGAAGGACGTCGGGGTGCGAAACGCCACCTGGGACGAGCCGATGCTGGGACTGAGTCTGACAGAGCAGCTGCGGGATCGGCTGACTCACCTGAGCGTGTGCAACGTGCGGCTCCCCTGCATGGTGCAGTTCATAAACACAGTGTCGCACCTGGTCAACCTGCGGTACCTGCTCTTCCACCAGCAAGGGGAGGGCTACGGGCTGGACACGGTGAGGCCGGTGCCCCGCGCCGTGTTCCACAACCTGCTGCTGAACCTAAAGAAACTGAAGCACCTGTCCTGGGGGATGAGGGGGGAGCCGCCTGAGCCGCTGCCCGACGACTACCTGAGTCCTCCGGACCCGGAGCATCCAGGTCAGACAGTAACATTTACCTTAACACACAGTACCTTGTAGCTCTACCTGTGTTGCATGTCTCTGTCTGTAAGAAACGCACACAGAATGCCCAAAAGTACTAAAAGAAATTAGCTTCATCAAACCTGTGCCTCCTCCTCTCCCTCTTGCAGGAGCGTTCCGGTACGGCGGACCGGCGCTGACCAGTCTGGAGCTGGTGGATTACCCAGAGACCATCCTGCCAGAGAACGCACTGAGCAGTTTAACCTCGCTCAGGTCGCTGGCTGTCCGCTACAGGTACATCAGAGAGGGCATCGAGTGTCGCCTAACGTCCTGGCTCAGTCCTCTTCACCAGCTGGAAACTCTCACTATCATTGGTCGGTGTTTGTGCAGCAACTGAACTACTTCACATGAGATAAAGGATTAGTTAGTTTTTTCATTATTTTAGTGTGAAACTAGGTCCAGGTGTGTGTATTAGTTTGACTATAAAGACGTTTTCTCTGAGGTCACCTTCAGATGTGTACGTACAATCATGATTTGTGAGACTCAAGGTGTTTATTCATGAAAAAGCAGCTGAATCACAATCAACTGTTTTAATGTTTGTCGTTTTTAAAATGATGACTGGGAACTCACATAGTCTCACATAGTACCAACCCTACTAAAAATGTTTCAAGTAGTTTTCTACAAGTCACATACATTTTGCATTAGAAATAGCCTGAACAACATCCTGTTGTTTTTTACAACTCCAGACAGTGTTCTGAGTTTATATCTAGAGGTTTAATGTCACCCTTCCTGCTGTTTTCTTTTTTCCCAGGTGGTAATTCTCTTGCTGCTTATACAACTACCATCCCATCCACTGTGAAAAGGCTGACATTGCGTGTGGCCATAACTCTGAAAGACATGGACTCCATCGCTCCTAAAGTCCCGGGACTTCAGCACCTCGACATCGAGCAGAACCGCTCCAGCGGCAGCCTCTGCAGACGGATCCCCATGCTGTTTCCCCAGCTCAGGACACTCAGGATACGGTGAGCCTGAAGTATTTAATCAAAACTGCAGCACTCCAAAGACAGGGAAACCGACTGATACTCAACCTAAGGTGGGTCTACACTGTGGGATTTTGGGCCATCCCAGACGGAGGATCACCAAACGTGGCGATATCTTTGGCCATCGCACTGTGAGAGAGGTTAAAAGACGGCCATTGTTGCCATTTTATTCAAGCACAATTAAAGATCTAATGCTTGAAAACCCATAGTACAGATCTAGAATGAGGGACGTTTGTGGGCATCATAGCCTTGATTCTTGATTTAATTCAAACATGTTTGGCAAATGGTTGAGCTGAACAACTTGATCTTGGTGGTGACATCAAAGGAAATGTGTTTTCTACAGTGTGTGCTACACAATTTGTCTCATGTTGGAGTAGATGTGATGAAGAAACAGTTTTTGCAAGATGGCGCCAATCAGTTTGGAGGATCCAGAGTCAATCACCCTCCCAATAGTACACATTCCAGAAAACATAACATTCCCATTTTGTATACTACAGCCTGAGAATATATTTACAAGATATGTATTTTCTGCAAAACCTAACTACAGGAATGGGTCGTGCTCATTGGCTGATATATTCTGGTGCTGTGCCGGTCACACGTCGATTAGGTCAGCTCTGCAGCCGAAGTGCACAGGCATGTTGACAGGACCAGTGACAGTCGTTGATAAACCAGATCAATCAGTGATTAAGACCAGGAGAAAGAGAGAACCTAGAGGAGCAATAAAGGTGTTATGTGATGGATTTATAAATAATATGAAAGCAACTATTGGGTGGAATCAGGAACCTCATGGAGCGCCTCAGAAGCCTGGATAATTACAGAGCTGATAGCTGGAAGTGTGTCAATCGATGGGACAGTCATTCATTTCTCCCCTCTTCATAAACGAGTCTACTGAGCCCAGGTGTACAACGTGAAGCATGAGCAACCATTCATCACAGCAGCAGTGCTGGTGAGGTGTTCAGGGACAGGGTGGCGTGTAGGTCATCTGCGTTTCCAAAACTCTTTTTCTTTTGAAATACTTGAAGTAATACAAATATTCTAATAATTAATTAAATGCCCATTTGGGTTCATCATATTTGTGTCTCATTTGTAATGATTATTTTTTTATATTTTATGTGATACAAAAAGAAAAAAAATCATTGGCATTATACTGTACAAGTGTTGATTATTTAGAAATCATCAAAAAATTGCAAGGAAATAAATAAAAATAGAAGAGGAGTTACTGAGGTGAAAAAAAAGGTGATAAAAGAAAGATGCTCACCATTGTAACTTCAGTCAAAATCCAGAATGGACTCAGTGTTATTGCCTTTATCTGCACAGTAAAATCTATTTCTCACCTTGGTCTCTGCTGCTTATTTGGAAGAGTTTTCGACTACATGTGAGGAAGAAGTTTTGATTGAATTGTCCTGAGAGTTGACGACTTTTTGCCACCACATCAACAAAAACACAAAGCAGTGATGTTAAAGTGTGACTTCATCAGCCTTCCACAGATGTTCAGTTAATGCTGTGTTCCTGCAGTAAAAGTCTTTCCCATATCCTCTCTTGTGTCTCAGATTTTTCCGTCGGGAACCAGAAAAAGACTTGCTGAGCCTCCACCGGCTGCGACACCTGGTGCAGCTGGAGCTGCTGGTGGAGCGCTCGTTCATCCTACGAGATTACCTGAACGGTCACCCGTGGCCCAGCCCCTGTGTGCAGGAGCTGATCAACCAGCTCAAAGTGCTGTCGGAGAACAGGATCACCGTCATCACCACAATGCGTCAGAGAAACCCTCTACGAGAATGTGACTGTGTGTGGGAGGGGGACTGAGGAAACTGGGAAAGCAGTTCTGTGAGAAGACGACAGCAGGGCTGTCAACTAGACATTAACATGTGAGGTGACTACAGCTGTTGATGATAACAGGAGCTGTTACTTATTATTTGAGTATTTAAATGAGTTGCAGTGAAAGTCTTCAGACTGTGAAACCATCATCTCATGAATATGATGATATGAACGGTTTGGCTCAGAAGCACTGATTCCAGGGTGCTGTATTGAGCCGCTGTATCATCTCTTTTTGTCAAGAAGGCACTCCACAAAATTTTTTTAAAGAATATTCAATTTGATGCAATTAATAGACTAGTCCAGATTTATTTCACATTTATAGCAATTAAATAAAAATAAATGCTAAAGTTCTGTAGATCATACTAATAAACTATGAGCCCTTCATAGCCAACATCAGATCAGACTTGTCCAGGTCGAATTTAATACCTTTATGAACTGCAAACAGAGTAGAGGAGACTAAACTGAATATTTTATTTATTTATTTCAAACCATATCAGTTGGGCTCCTAGAAGAAACATTATCAGAATTAGTCAAAAGGATCTTGAGATTTATTTCGAGGGGAGTCAGGTTTAAGATGCCTCAGTTACCAGAGAAGATCAGAGGTCTCACACTTTTAAATACTGAAAAATTTCCATGATTAAAATAATCATCATAATTTAACAAACCCAGATTTTTATGGGATTTTACAAGCGAGGCAGTACATACACTGCACAAAAAACTTAAAGGAACACTTTGAAAACACATCAGATCTCAATTGGACAAAAAGTCATGCTGGGTATCCATACTGAGATGAAATGGGTAATGTGTTAGGAACAAAAGGATGCCACATCATTTGTTGAAAATGAAAATTATCAACCTACAGAGGGCTTAATTCAAAGTCACCAAGAAATGTTATTGCATTAACTCAGTAGTTTGTATGGCCCCCACGTGCTAGTATGCTCGTCATGAGATGACGGATGGTTTCCTGGGGTATCTCCTCCCAGATCCTGACCGGGGCGTCACTGAGCTCCTGGACACTCTGAGGTGCAACCTTTCGGCGTCAGATGGACCTAAACATGATGTCCCAGAGATGTTCTATTGGATTTAGGTCAGGCGAGCGTGGAGGCCAGTCAATGGTATCAATTCCATCATCCTCCAAGAACTACCTGCACACTCTTGCCACATGACGCCGGGCATTATCATACACCAGGACCCACTGCACCAGCGAAGGGTCTAACAATGGGTCTAAGGATTTCATACTAATACCTAATGGCAGTCAGGGTGCCATCGTCTATCCTGTACAGGTCTGTGCCTCCCTACATGGATATACCTCCCCAGACCAACACTGACCCACCAACAAACCGATCATGCTGAACAATGTTGCAGGCAGCATAATGGCTTATGCAGACCCTTTCACGTCTGTCACATGAGCTCAGAGTGAACCTGCTCTCATCTGTGAAAATCACAGGGCACCAGTGCCGGACCTGCCAATTCTGGTGTTCTCTGGCAAATGCCAGTCGAGCTCCACAGTGCCGGACAGTGAGCTCAGGGCCCGCTAGAGGACGTCTGGCCCTCAGGCCACACTCATGAAGTCTGTTTCTAATGGTTTAGTCAGAGACATTCACGCCAGTGCAGTGGAGGTCACTTTGTAGGGCTCTGGCAGTACTCATCCTGTTCCTCCTTGCACAAAGGAGCAGATACCGGTCCTACTGATGGGTTAAGGACCTTCGACAGCCCTGTCCAGCTCTCCTAGAGTAACTGCCTGTCTCCTGGAATCTCCTCCATG